>PVHY01002224.1:0-44072 GCA_004024945.1 Uropsilus gracilis | reverse complement strand
CCCATCTGCGCCCCCATTGGCCGCGGGGCCCGGACTGGCGGGCGCACGTCACGGGCCGGGCCCACCCGTTGGCAATGTCTTCAGCCTGCTGCACTCCTAACTTAAGCATTTATTCCACTGGGATAGAAGCGGCAGGAGCGGGCTCAGCACCGGCGAACCATGGCTGGGATTTTCTATTTCGTCCTCTTTCCGTTTCTCTGTGGGATTTGCGACGCTGTCACGGGCTCCAGGGTGTACCCCGCGAATGAAGGTGAGAGCCGGGCGGCCTGGGCGCCCGCGGGGGGCCGGAGGGGACGATTTGCGGGTGAACGGTTCCCGGGAGCGCGGGGCCGGCGGGTGCGGGGGATGCGGGCAGGAGCGGTGCGCCCCGACTTTTGGAGAAGGGGGCCGGGGAATGTGTGGGGGGGACCCGCCAAGGGGAGGCGGGGAGCGGCGGGGCAGCCTGCCTCGCGGCGGTGACCCGTGCAGACGGCGAGGCAGCTCAAGTTTGCGACGAAAGGACAAAGTTTATCAGCATCAGCCAGCGAGGCCAGCTCGGGGTGTCCCGGGAGGGGGGGTTCAGGGGCGCCAACGCCAGGGACAAATCATCTGTGGTCCTCCCCAGCGCCGATCCCCCCGCCCGGTCCTGGTTGGGGGCTGGTCAGCCGGAGCCTGGTGGGAGCCGGGCGCTCGCGCTTCCCCCCGAAAGCGTTGCAGCTCGTTTTCCGCGAAGTTTCCCGAGCTCCGCGCTCCCGGGGCCGGGCTGCGGGGCCTCCTACGCGCCGCGGACTCGGCGCCCCCGGCGGGGGGCCGGTGACCCGATTCGTGGCGTCGGACACCTTCCTCCCTCGGGCCGCGTCCCCTCGGGGCGCGATCCCCGGCCTGGGGGACTCGGGGCTCCCCGTATTTCCCCGCAGACCCAGGGAACCCGCCGGCCGGCAAGTGGAGCCCCCTCGGATATTTGCGTTTCGCCGCCAGCACCGCGCGCTGGGGAGTTCGCGGGGCGCGCGCGGGGCCGCCCCGACCCCTCTAGAGGGCCGTGGTTTTCTGCACGTCTGTCAGGACGAGCTGCAGAGATCACGTCTGTGTCTGGGTTTGGGAGGCCGGGGTAGAGCGTGTAGTTTCTATGATGTCAGAGAAAAGGCGAGCTGAGCGTGTGTGTGCGTGTGCGCGCGCGTGTGTGTGTGTGCGCGTGTGCGCGCGCTAGTGCATGTATGCGGTTGCTCGGGTGTCCGCGTGGACGCCGCCGTGTGGGCCTGGGCGCCTTGATTGTGCCTGAGCGTGCCCGGGAATGCGTTTGCACCGTCCTGCGTGCATCTAGTCTTGCACCATCCTGCGTGCATCTAGTCTTGCAGCCGCCGCTTTTATTCCTCCCCCCCGACGCCCCCCCGCAGCTCCCCCATCCATCCATCTATTCATCCGTCGGCCTCTCCGGGCTCCGTCCATCCGCCCTTGTGCAATCTATCATTTTCCCTGTTCCGAAGGAGGGAGCCAAAAACCAACTTAGCTCTGGCTGGACTGCGGGTACCCAGAGCTCGCCAGACGGAGGCTGCGGAGATGCGCACACCTGCCGGCAGCCGCTGCCGGCGACTCCGAGGCGCTCGCCGGCCCTCGCCGTCGTCGCTTTCCGCCTTCCGACGGGGCTGCTGCGAGCCGTCTCGGCCGCGGCTCCCGTTGGACCTCAGGGTCATCAAGCCCGAAGCTCACCGCGGGCCGCGCGTTCGCCCGGGCGGTTCGCACACTTGTTCTGACGCCGCCCTCGCCCTCCGCGCCCCCGTCTTTCTCGCCCCAGACGTGGAGGGGGTTCTTGGCCTTTACCCTTTGCTCCCCACCCCCATTTTTAAAGCAAAAGTTGGAAACCCTAATCAGAAAATGGGGGGCGCTGATGGAGCCGTAGGCTGATGTAGAAGGGGGGGCGAGTCTACACCCCCCCTTTCTGACCTCTCCTCCCCCTTAAAAATTAATTCATTTTGTTGCTTTTTTATTCCCATCACGTTTCCTTTTCTCCTTTTTACCCTCCCTTTCTACTCCCTCCCTTTTTTTGTAAATTGGGTCTTATTGTTCCCTTTGTATCCCTAATCCACCTTACATAAATCCAAATGGATGTAGCGGGCTTTTCTCTAGGGACCGAGAAGAGCGAGAAAGAGGGAGAGGGAGAGAATGAGGAGGGGGCGCCCCTGGGGGTGGGAGTTACGGGGGTGGGGGGCTCTACTTTTTAAGATAATTAACAGACCCCAGGAATTCAGGCTCCTCAGTTAAGAGGCCGATTTTAGCTCCTTTGACGTGGGGTGGGGTGAAATGAGAGGGGAGGGGGGCAGAAATCAGGGGTGTGCGGGGAAACTGATAGCTGGGGTACAGCGGAGCGAGAATGGAAGACTTCCCATTCCCACCCCTCCCCCAGCCTGAGCTCCGGCTTCGCTCTTCAAATTGATAAACCAGTGGTTCCTTTGAAATGGGCTTTTCGACCCCCGGGCCTGCGGACATGAGTGGGAAAGGGGATGTGAAGAGGTTAGGGGACTCCTGGCGGCCTTTTCAGGGTTCTGGGTGCCTAGGTCGGTCCAGCCTGGGTGGGGGGGGAGGAGCCCCGCTCCGCCGCCGCCCTCCCCGCGCCGGAGCCGCACGCTCGGGGCTGTAGCGCCAGCGGGCTAAATGGAACGGGCTGCTCTCAGGACCTAAAATTCGAACCAGTGGTTTCCTCCAGGGCAAAGGACGAGCCTGCGATTGTCCTGGATTTCTCAAAGACCAGGGCCAGAGAATACTTCAGCGCATTTGCATTCTAATTCTAAGCGTCTGGCGTTTCCCCGTTCTGAAAACTTTGATATTTAAAAAAGCCGAGATACCACCTCCAGGGACTGGTGGTGGAAAGGAGGGGGGTGGGGGATGGGGAATGGGAGGGGGGGGGAGCCTTTTCCTGACCCGGTGCAGACTCCCTGATAGAATTCACTTGTGACTGTCACCATGATGATGAGTTATGTGGTCATCCGAAACTTGCAAAAACAAATAACTCTAGTCGGTACCAGACAGAGATGAATGCAAATTTTGCTCTAGAGTGTAACTTCTCTGCGCAGACCTATTTATTTTTTTGAATTGTACGTGGGATTCTCTATTCATCCTTTTTCGAAAATGAATCAACTGAGTCCTGGGATGGAATTTTAAATGCTAAGCAAGTTAAATAAATAAGAACCTGCAGGTTTAGAGAGGGGAGAAGATCAAGTGAGTAATGATTATTTACATAAGTGAGACCAAGTGTAGGTTTTGATCAGGCTTGGGGATACCGGCCCTTTCACATATGGAAGTGCTCAGGCAAAGGTTTTTGTAGTATTGGCTCTTTGCAATTGGAAATTAATCTATTTTTCTTCTTCTTTTTTTTTTTTTTTCCTTTCTTCCAGTTACCTTATTGGATTCCAGGTCCGTTCAGGGAGAGCTCGGGTGGATAGCAAGTCCTCTGGAAGGAGGGGTAAGTTCTGCGTTGCTCTCAGCCCCAAAGGGTAAAAAAGAGTGATTAGCAACTTTCTGAGTATCCTAATGGCTTGATTCTTGTTGGTTGTGGTGAGGGAGGTCAGATTTCTACCCTGGCCTATGAAGTGAATTACGCTTTGTTGGAGAAATCTTATACTCCCATTGGACAGCTCTGTCTTGGAAGAACTGGAAACCAAGAGGGCAGAAAGGGCTTTCAAAATTAGGCGATTGGTGAGGCAAAGACTTAGATGCCTATTAAAATCTGAAATACCAACAAGAAATATGATCTAGGGACCAAATTAGAATTTATGCCTATTACTGCAATGACCATGAAGTACTGAAAGGGTTAATTTTAGAGCATTTGCTGTTTTCACAGGAGGAAAATGAATAAAGATACCAGGGAGAAGACATTTCTAGTGGGCCAGGGGCACGTTAGATCTGCAGTGGGGGCTACCTTAACCTCTTGACCTTAAATCAGCTACTATTCTCTTGCCCATTTGGCAAACCTTACAAACTATGCCAGGGAAATATATAATGCATGTGTGCACGCGCATCCTCATGCCTTTGGGAGGGGGGAGGGGGGATGGATGGACCTTAAGATTGTTGGTTGAAAAAAAAAACTTCAAACTCATTGCTGAGAAAAGATTTAAATATTCAGAATTTTGGATTTCCAGGGAAATTGGATTAGAAAGTGTGAGAGAGCTCCTTGAATCTGGCAGTTCTGCCTTTATAGGAAGACTCAGAAAATAGAATTAGGTCAATGCCATATTCTCCCAGTCTACCCCCCCCCCCCAATAATCAGTCAGAATGAATCAGCTTTGGAAAGAAATCAGTACAACATGTACCCCCGACTTCTGCCAAATTGAAATAACTCTCAGATTCTTTAAAAATTAAGTAAATCATCCAACCTTTACACACTTGAAAGTCGATGACTGAGTCAACTGATTTAAAACAATGGGGATGCAAGATCCGGAATTTTTACCAGGCTAAAATAAAAAGCAAAAACAAAAAAAAAAGGTAATGTCGGTCGCCAGCACTGGTGTTACACACCTGTCTGCTGAGTAAATCATCGATGGTTTTTAAAAAGTTTTCTCGACGCTGCTGTAAAAGGCATGCTTCAAAAATAAGACGAGGCAAGGAAACAGTTGATGAGAATGAAGGATGTTAGCCATTTTCCAAAGCCGGTTTTGTAGTTCGTTGGAAATGAAGTAGAAATTGCCTGGACTTTCTCTTTTTCTGCCTGAACTTGACTGCAGTTGGTTTGGTTTCTGCTGAGAAATTCTCATCTGCCCTCAAACCCATTTTTTAAAGGGAGGGAGAGTGATTGGCAGGCTTCTGGCAGTGTAGACAGGCTGTATTCACTGCTGATTGCAGGCAATTGCCCTCATCCTTTGAATGCGAAGAAAGGTACAGCTTTATCTTGGAAGAGTCAGACTCTTGTTAATCTTATACCCTGGAAAGGTCACTGACTCGGGAGCCTTTCCCATGCTATACACCAGGGCCATTTCTCTGTGGGCGAATGGATTAGGATGTTAGCAAAATGCAAGGTGGAAGCTATCAGTCCTTGCATTCATTTTTTAAATGAGACTTATTTTTCTTACGCTCCACTTAATATTATCTTCTATGATTTGGGGTGTGACTTGTTACCCTAAATTGATATGTGACTTATTTAAAAGTAAAAAGTGACACATTTCTAAGTGCAGTCTCCAGTCTATCTAGTTTCTGGAAAGCTTTTATTGCAATTTAATATGCTACAGACGTCTCCCCTCCTCCCTCCCCAGAACTGCTGAAAGAACACCTGGTTACTTTTTCTAGACACAAAACTTCTTTTTGGTTGTCTAGAAATCTCTTAGAATACTATGCATAGTTGATTGTGTACAACCCAGAACTTTTTTCTTTGCCTTAAATATTATGAATGTGACGTTTTAAGTATGATTGAGAGAAGTTAGAAATAAAATTTTATTTGGAATTACTCATTCCAAAATATACAGTGGCCATTGAGAAATCGTGTGCCAAAGAATTATACAGTTTAATTAATCTCTAGATTTATAATTAAAGAGCACTTTTTCAGACTTAGAATGAAAAGGACAAATTGGACATTTGCCAAGATGGGATGGGTTGACTGAAAGTTCTTTCCAGTAGAGAGTAAACGCACATTTGAGTTTTCGGGTTATTATGAATTCTCTATTTGGGCTTAGAACAGTTCACCTCTTGTCTAGAAACCTGTTTTGTCCAGTAATGGCATTTGTCATTAAAAGAAATGGCATTTGTCTTTTAAAAAGAAAAAGAAATCTTATTTGGCAATAGCACCAAGAAAATATATATCATATATCCAGACGCAACTTAACTATTCTTTCATTTTTCCTTAAGAACAACTGAACAGAAGAGGGGACTCATGCAATGTGATGATTTTTGTTGGTGGTGGTGTAGCAAAACCCCTAATTTCTTGGCAAGGTTTTTCAGGGAGTATTTTCAGTTTTCTGACACTGGTTGTAAAATATAAAACAGAGGGGAGATTTGGCATTGTTTTAGTGGTTTGATCAATGTGGAGAGACCAGTAAGTGTAGGCTGGAAAATTCACATTAAACCTGAACGATCCTGTATAAACTCGGCTGAGGTATTCCTATGTGCTTCCATTTACATTGATAAATGTGTTTTTTGCCATATTCCCTTTGTTCTGAGATGAGAAGCATGCTGAGTAGGTTCTTTTTTTTTTTTTTTTTGGAAGGTGGGAAATCTATTTTTGGATTTACACGAATTTCCCCAAAATAAGTAAATTGCTGGTGATTTATTGCTTAGTGGATAAAAAGAAATTCTAATCACCACAGGGCATTTATCCCTCGGGGTTCCAACTTTCATGATGGGTAGCAGATGAAAGGATACAGGATTTTATGCATTATGGCCCTTCACATAGGAACATTTCCATCCATTATGAGTTTTCCAAGGCACAGATGAGAAACCCTTTAAAAGACATGTTAGGATTTTATGTACTTCATGGAATCGAATGAAACTCTAAGTGGAGCTATTAAAGAACACATTTTTTTAAGAAATTTCTCTGTTTCCTAATTAATTATATTCATGTGTTAGATACTTAGGCTCCTTTATACCATTTCTATAGATATTAATGAAGATTTGGAGGCTCCCTCACCTCCTAGTAGGAACTCTGAGACCCTCCTATGGCCTTTCAGATTATTTTTAAAAGCTATCATGAGGGTGCTACTGTGCCTCTAATCATAATGGATTTTGCTGGATTCACATGGTCCTGTCATCAGAATCTGTACGTTACGTAGACAGCAAACACTGTCATCCTTTAATTTTGTTGGACTTGCCATCATAAATACTTTCAATATCCACAGATTATTTAGAAGCAAAGCATGTGTGTATTTTAATTTACTCACTTGTCTAATTTAAGAATGAGAATCCAGAAACTTCAGCATTGAATCTGTGCTCTTACAAAGTCTTCTGTCATTTTAAAGACAATTGTCATTGAGAAAGTCAACCATAAAATGTGCTCTCTGTCTTCCCAGGATTACCGAAACCTGAATGGTGAGATTTTCTTTTACCTTTAAAAAGTTAGAGATGGTGCCAAAAAAATCGACTGACATTTTTTTAGGTATTAGAGAGCAAAGTTCTGACAGGAGCACCACTAATTAACTGATAATTGTCTTCCTTTGGCAAGCTCCACTCTTCCTGCTCTTAATTTGCAGGTCTCTGCTCCATTGTTGAAACAATACACATACTAGTTTTTTCATTTATGAGTAAATTTGAACTGTTGCCACTGGAAATTGTAGCTGTTGTAATAGGTGAATTGGAGGTTGTTAACCCACCAGTAGGCAAGGCTGAGAACGCTTAAGCAATAAATCCACCCCATCCCTTGGATTTTAGGCAAAAGAATGAAACATTTACCCCTCCCCCCAAAAAAGGTCACATCCCCAATAAATGCTGTCTTACTACCCATAAGATACTGTGTTTGTTGTTGAGGCTTGGCCCTCGGTAGTTTTCCTTAGGGTTGGCAGATCACTCTTGGATGAAATGCTGTCATTGATCCATTTCCTCTGGGTCTTTGCAGTGGGAGGAAGTGAGCATTATGGATGAGAAAAACACCCCCATCCGAACCTACCAGGTATGCAACGTGATGGAACCCAGCCAGAATAACTGGCTCCGAACTGACTGGATCACCCGCGAAGGGGCGCAGAGGGTGTACATCGAGATTAAGTTCACGTTGAGGGACTGCAATAGTCTTCCGGGCGTCATGGGGACCTGCAAGGAGACGTTTAACCTGTATTACTACGAATCGGACAACGACAAAGAACGCTTTATCCGCGAGAGCCAGTTTGGCAAGATTGACACCATCGCCGCCGACGAGAGCTTCACCCAGGTGGACATTGGCGATCGGATCATGAAGCTCAACACCGAGATCAGGGATGTAGGGCCGCTGAGCAAAAAGGGCTTTTATCTGGCTTTTCAGGATGTGGGGGCCTGCATCGCCCTGGTATCGGTTCGCGTGTTCTATAAGAAGTGTCCGCTCACCGTTCGCAATCTGGCCCAGTTTCCCGACACCATCACCGGGGCTGATACGTCTTCCCTGGTGGAAGTTCGAGGCTCCTGTGTCAACAACTCGGAAGAGAAGGATGTGCCAAAAATGTACTGTGGGGCAGATGGTGAGTGGCTGGTACCCATTGGCAACTGCCTCTGTAATGCCGGGCATGAAGAGCGGAATGGAGAATGCCAAGGTAAGAGAGCCATATTGTACTTTTCATTAGGGCTTAGTGCACGTAATTAAATCAGAGATGCGACTAAATGGAGTAAAGCCAGTAATTAGCCGCCCCAGTGGGATGTGGTGGGACAGAGGAGCCTAATGAGTAAGAGCTGTAGCTCCAGGTGGCAAGGCTAAGACGCTTCTAATACTGACAAAATAAATGGTGCTGCTGTAATCAGCAGAAGGCCAAACACATTTGCTAACAGGCACTTAGGTCTGAACTGGCTTGATTCTACTCTAAAATGGAAATGAACAGGCTGAAGCCAGGGCTGATTGATCTGATGCAAAGAGGGCAGCCGTCTTGCCAGCCGTGGCCTCCCTGTCTGCAGCCTTGGTGAAATGGCACAGATCTCTGATCTGAAGTGTGAGTCGTGATTTACATGTGAAATTATTAAAATTGAGCTGTGTCAGGAAAATCCAGTTTTTCTTGCCTTACGGACCAGTGTAGACTTGGCCCAACGGCGGAGTGCTCTTCCAAGGAGCGCCCTTGATGTGATGTCTAAGTGAGTTTAATCTGGACTAAAGACCTCTTTATTTCCCTCTTTATTTCCCCCGAGGAGGTGATGAAGAGCTACTGAGAGTCTCCTTATTTGATCTGTAGTCAGAGGCAATAGTTTAGTTGTGATCCATTTGGGTTATTGAATTCTTGAAGACATGTAGGATTTTAGTTTTATTTTTTTTAATCTTGTTAATTCCTACTTGTCATATTACCAAGGTGATTTTTACCTCTTCACCTCATTTCCACTTTCTTGCAGAATACTGGAGTTTGTAACATTCTTTTCTTCCTAACCATCTTGTCTCTAAGTGAGTGACCAGAACCAACTCTGTAAAAATTGCTCATGTCCTGTGTGCATTTAGACTTAAAAAATGATTATCCTAAGATTTGGGGGGTTTTTGGGTTGGTAATTCCTTTTAGTGACTATCCCTAATCTGTGCCTACCAGTCTTGTGATCAACGCCAAGCAGTGTAATTCTGGTCCATCTATGGAATACATCAGGTTAGTCCTTTCTCAGGGTGATTGTGGAGATGTAGACGGGATTACCACATGGTTCATCTGATTTGGTGATTAGGGAGCTCAAAATAACTGACTGGCAAACCATTTGTCTGGCATCTCAACCATTTTAATGACAGGGTGAGATTAACTCTGGGGCAATCCACTTGACTAGAAATCAGCAGTTATAAACTACAAAAAAATTGCATTATCGGTAATTTGGTGTCATTGATTTGTGAGTTTTCCCTTTCATGCTTTACATATTTCTGAAGTCATTCCTGATTTGTTATAGTTATTTCTAGGAGTAACTAGCAATGAATGCCTTTTAATTTCTTTGTAAATAAAACAGACTAAAGGCTGACTATCTTTTCCATCATCCTAGAGCAGAAAAGTAAACTTGAATGTTTAAAAGTTGGACCTATCCAAGTTTCTTTTGCATAGATTAATTCATTGCCACTTTGTTTGCTCTTCACTTTGCAAATACCTGATAAACTGTACCGACTTGAAAGTCTGAAATCTCTCCTGGTATTAATGTTACAAAATATGTGAATGCATTTTTATTGGCACCTAAATTACAATCATCATAGCAGGAAGAGTGGAATGAACAGGGCAATGACACTACATCACATTTTAAAGTAAATTATCCTGCCTTTTCGATTTTTGTAAGGCAGGACTCACCCATCTTCACGTCAAGAGTCTTTTATATATTAAAAAAATCATTGTCTTCCATTTCCTGCTTAAATGTTCATGCTTCTGACATTAGTACATCTCTCTGTATCTAATGTCATTGATTTTCAATTGTCACAGAGCCCAGTAACTCATACATTGTGATACTGTGAAACTCCTTGACATTTTTACAACCCAAATTAGAGGGAAAAGAGAAAAAGATGGAATGGGAAGTGAATGTAGAGGCAATTGAACATTTTAGTGGTTTGCTTTATGGAAATAATCTTGGGAAATCAGTTAATTACATGGTTCATGGAAGAGAAGGGCTTCAATCTTTTAAGTCCAGCTCATTTCAGAGCACTTCCTCACACAAGGAAGCACTGGTATTTAATGGGAAAGAAAGGTTGATTGAACTATTTTTGAGAATTTTCAGTGTTTTCCCACTGCTACCCCATTATTAACTATTCCTGAACTGATTAAATTAAGAAAACTTTTTTTGCACAAAACCCTGCACTTCATTAATCTGTTTGTTTATAATACTACTAGGTCAGACATCCTTATGAATTTAAGAAGGAAAGAAAAACTTGAATCATTAAATATTCTTAAATTTCAAACTTGAGTTAGATTTTGAAAAGATGACTGCACTGCAGAAATCTTAAAAGGAATGAAAATGTTTGTCTCCATCCTTGACATCATTAGTGGCACTTTGGAGAGCATCCAGATAGCACAGAAGGAAGATCAAGTAAAAGTAGCATGTCTGAATTTGAATATGTTCCCCTTGTGTACCCTGAGCCTTCATTGGTCCAATAAAATGGGTTCATAGTAAATGTGCTTGGCCTGCAGACTTGCTCTGAGGACATAGCAATTTGTGATTGTAGATGTCATGTTGTAGATCATAAAGATCAGACCAATGGGAACACTTGCATTTATTTTATCACTACTCTCTCCCAGGTCATTGCTGCTTTTTCAGGCTGTCAAGTTGAAATAGTACAAGGGTTAACCTATCTCCTTGCCATGCTTTAAAGTCAAGGTTAAAGAGAGGAAGCATTGCTATTTTGTCCATGTTCGCACTTCACATTCAAAACGATATTTGGAGAGTGTCACTGTTTTTCTCTCCTGTAGAAAAGATCTTTCCTTTGAGCGAGAGAAAAGCAATTGGAGGGTAGGATAAGAAAGGCAGGGTATTGAGGGGCTTAAGAGGGACATAATGGAGAACTGGCAAAGCTTCAGAACTCTGGCAGCAGGTTCCTCCCCAGTTGTCTTTTCAGTGGGTTTACTGTCGAAGGACAAATAGAAGAACAGGTGAAAGGTCACCTCCTTCCTCATCCATCTTCCTCAGAGTCCAGGAGGTCAGAGTGAAGATTGATTAAGATCTTAAACGTTTGACAAAGGGTGCTTGGCAGAAATGACCAGGGAGGGTGGGGGCTTGGGCTGTGCTGTTGTTTGGAGCTAACCCTGGTTATCTGCCCAAGTCATCCGAGGACCCTGGGGACAGAACTACATTTCCTCCTGGAGTTCTTTCCTCCAAGCTGTCCATGCTAATGGAACTGGAGGATGAAGACAGTGTCAAGAGTGTGGGTGAAGGGGCGAGGGCGGGCTGGCCCTCTGAAGCGGCTGCAAGTTCATTCTGTTCTGGAGTAACATATTCTAAAAGGATTCAGCTCTGTCTGAGTAAGACAACAAGTGTGGGGTGACCGCTCACTTCCCTTCTCTAGGAGAAAGCGTCACTGCCTGAGTAGTAGTTTGAAATTCTCTCCTCATTGGTCCAGAGGATAAGGTAGACTAGTCAGACTAGTTACCAGTCAGAACATCGGAGGAAGAAACAAAATCCATCTCATACATCCCACCCTTCACATGCCCACCCTCTCCCAGGAAATGCTCCAGATGTTTTACAGGTTGTTTTCATTACCTCACAACAGTAAGCAGAAAGAAGAGAGAAAAAGATTCTTTATTCACTGATTATTTTTTGCTTAATTGAAAAGCTGAAAAATGAAAGTCACAGATTCACTCTCTGTGAAATATTAAGCCATCTTTTCAGAGTCTATATGAAACTGATACTTGTAAAAAGAGAGCATTCTTATGGAGTCCTGTTAAGGCCAAAGAATCACAACTGTGACAAAATGAAGTATTGCTCAAAGATATAATTCTGTTGTCACTTGTTTAGGTCATAATTATCTAGGGCATATAGTTTATATCTTTTATATAGGGTGCCTCTTTATAGCAGTAAAAAGTATTTTATTAAAAGCACTTGAAAAAGAACAAGCTAGAAGTGCTTTGATGGCTGTAAAATAGAAATATTTCAAATTTGTGCTCTGCAAAGGGAGAAAGCTGTGTTTGGGGGGAAAAAATGCTTACGTTGTTTTCCTACTAAGCTAGGGAAGGATCTTAGGAGAAAAAAAAATACCGGGAAGGAAGCATTGAAAATACAGTTCATAGAGATGCTGCATGATACTCTTTCCACTTGAGAATTTTTTATTCTACCTTTGAATCGCATCTTTAAGAATCAATTGCCTGAATCACGTGGCTGCTTTTATCTCCTGCTTTGAAGCCTGGCTGTGATCATGGAAAGGCACATTTCTTTATATACATGAAGAACAGGGTTTAATTATTGTCCTTTCCCCATTATACTTTAAAAGAAAAAGTTCTTTTCTTGTGATACAGCCTCCTTGTGTGTGTAAAGCATGAGGTGCTCTCAATTTTGGGTCCAGCAAAGCATCACCTTGGAAATAACTGACTTCAGGATTTTTAACTATGGTATGGAAGATGTGATGACTCATTTCAGTCTAGCTGAACTTCCTTGCACCTTTCACAAATGAATGAAGATGTACTTAGTCTGTAAAGACTTGACTCTTTCAGAGAAATTCGCATTAAATGGTTTTTCAGATGCTACTGTGCAAAGCGTAGGTGGTCGGGGTGTAAGTTTGATTTCATATGGTTCAACTTTACTATTTGGTTTTATGCATTAATAGGTGAATGTCATTATCACAGAAGTGCTTGTTTCAGATGCTCCGCCTCTGTGTGTGTGAGTTAACATGGAGCTTGTTTCAGATGCTCCGCCTCTGTGTGTTGTGAGTTAACACGTTGGCAGATAATCCATATACATTGCACACATGTATTTAAAACAAACAACAGAAGTAGAATCATACCCTTAATTGTCATCTTGTTATTTCTTTTTCTTTTTTTTTAATGAGACAAGGTCTCCCTATTTTTGCCCATGGAACTTTAGGCTCACATTGCCCAGGGTATCACAAACTCAAGAAATCCCCAGCCTCAGCTTCCCAGGTAGCTAGGATTACAGGCGCACGCCACTATGCCCAGCTATTTTTTTGGGCTTAGGTCTCCTTCAATTGCCCTGAGCAGGACTTGAACTGTGATCCCTAGGCTGCCACTTACAGGCATACACCACTGTGCCCGGCTTCATCTTGTTCGTATAAGGGCTCATCATAGGCATCACTTCTTGTCCAAGAGGAACCTTTCTTCGGTCATAGTAGTTGCTGACTAACATCTTTGAATATGCCATACTTTATTTTCTGTTTTCCCCTCCTTGGCAGATATTTAGGTCATCTACTAACATCTTTGAATATGCCATACTTTATTTTCTGTTTTCCCCTCCTTGGCAGATATTTAGGTCATCTACATTTTTCCTGATAATATCTTTAGGTGTATTTATGGATACACACTTTAAATTATAAATCATAACTGTAGGTTTTTGTTAAATGTTGAATGGTCACACCAGCTTTGTTAACTTTCTGGCTTTAATCCTGAATGAGTCAATTTAATGAACTTCCTTATGAGAACCTACATGAAAGAGTGCAGCCAGGAAAAGGAACAGTAGTGATGGTTCTGGAACAAGTGGTAGCTTTTTAACTGTTCATTGAGTGAATAAGTAAATGCAGAGGCAACTAGTCTCTTTTATATGAAATGTTTCTTTGTTGAAGGGAAGATTGAGGGTGTCAGCGTGCTCTGTAGACTCCTTGCATGTGATCAATGTGTTAACAAGGTCTGTGTTTATAATTCCTACTTCAGTTGGGTCTTAAACATATTCTTCATGTTTGAGTCATCGCTCAACCTGAAAGTTGAAAATTCTCTGCAGTGCATGAAATGAGCAGCGTTAATACAGCATGAGTTCGGATTTTGAGATTTGGGTTTAGTTTCTAGTTATGCCACTTACCTAAGTGTGGGTTGGTGAACACAAACCTGACCTCCCTAACCTCAAGATAACAACTACAAAGTGGTAACAGTATAGTATGTTAAGCATGCTAAATGGTATGATACAATATAAGCGAAGCCTGGAATTGGTAAGCACTTAGTACATGACATTTTACATTACAATTTATTTCATCGTTGTAAATAGAAGAATGGTGCTGCCTGATCGTGAAACATGATCAAGACATGGACTGTGGGATGAGTGTCTGTCCATCAAGGAAAACAGTTCATTTTGCTTGCCAAGTAGAACTTTTTGGGTTGGACTCATAAGCAAAGATAGGCGTTGGTATGAAATGACTGGTATTTTCTACATTGACAAATCTACAGTTCTGTAAGTTACTGCACTAATGCAGTGGTTCTCAAAGTGTATTCCAGCAGGGTTCCCCAAGGTCCCTTCTGTTCCACAAAGTCAGCACTTTATTAATACAAAGATGTTACTTACTTTTTCCCTACCCTCCTCTGAATAGGGGCTACCTTGCTGTAGCTGATTAAATTGAATGCAGAAGTTCATATGAGAATCAAGCTGCCCTCTCTTAAGTCAGATATTAGATTTGCAACAATAAAAGAACAATAAATCTTCGCACTAATTTTCCTTGGTTTTGGAAAACTCAGTAATTCTTTTTTGAAAATGATTTGCATTAATATATAATTGTCTTATTATTGATACTTTAAAGTGGATTGATAAACCATTAGTTTAAATTTTTTCAACCTCCATTTCCAGTGGTAAATGTTCAGATTTAACTCCCATAAAGAAAAGGACTTTGGTATCCTTCATATGTTTTTAAGAGTACACAGGGGTTCTGAGAACAAAAAGTTCTGAGACTGTCCAAGATCATCAACCTCTGCTCTAACAGGTCCAGAGAAGGCACTTTGAGGAAAATGAACTAAGCGCTGCAAACCTTTTCAGAATCCGGAGATTTAAGCAGCTTAGAAGGCTGTCATTTTGTTTTATTTATTCAACCCTTTGGGTGTTTCTATAAAATTAGGCAGCAATTTATAGCTCTTGGCTTTTTAGAAACTGTTTATCTGTGTCCAATAACACGGCTCAGTGCTCTCTTCCGTTTTATGGTGCTTGTTAGAAGAAACCTTAAAGAAAGCCTCCCTGGGCTCCTGGCCCCAGAGTGGATCTTTATCACTTAGGACACAGCCCTTCCTCCTCTGTTCCCTTTCAGCTACTTCCGCAAAGCTTTTGGGGAAAGAGAATAGGTGAGGTCTCTGTGCTCAACGATCAGGTCTTTATTCATGGACTTAATACTCTGACTCTTGTTTTGCCTTCCTGGGAAACAACCTTGTTGATGCTGCTATCATTTCCCTCTGGAGAGCCTGAGCTTTTTCTGGGTGAATTCGGGTGTCAGCTGTCTGCCTAAGGTAGCTTTTCCAGGCTGCGGATTCCTCATTTGCATATTCTGTATGCACCCTCATGCAAAACAGCACACCCATTTCCCCCCTCTGACAAAGGCAAGGAGGGCTTCCTTTGGAAACCCCAGCAACATCTCCTTCTGTTTATGCAGAACCCAATGATTTAGACACCATGCAAATTAATTCGGTTTTGATTTGAATGCTTTCAGAGATGGGGGGGTGGGAACCCAAAGTGGATTATTTGCACAGGACTATTTGTGCTTCCCTCTCCACACCGGGGTGGCTGGTTGTCCCTACCAGGCCCCTAGCCCCGTACAAAATACTCTGCACGTTTCATTTTGACCTTTGGGAAAGAACCAAATGTTGATGCATCCTTCCCTGGTCAGTTTAGTGACAGATTCTGCTGAAATCTTGCTATTCTTTCTGAGGCGGAGGAGGTGGTGCTATTCAGATTATGCTAGGAATGTTTAGACGTGACCCAACAATGGGCTGAAAAAAATTGTGAAGTAAAAAGATAAAATTCTTGGACAAAGGAATTGTCAGATCTCAGAAAGTTCCGAAAATAGACCTTAGGTCACTAGTTCATGCCTTCAACAAAGCTATTGAGAGCATAATAATTTTCTTCCATCTGAGTTTCTACATGTATTAGTCTTCATACATGTATCAGTCTTCATACCACATCAATTCAAATCACAGTTAAAATCCCTTATCTTCACATTGGTCCCAGGTCAATCTCTTTAGAAGGTATATTGAGTATAGTTGTGTTTCTCATCCATATGTGTGTCAGCTTTGGGCTAAATATTGTCTTTTCATCTCCTGTCTCCCCATCCTTACTGTTCATTGTCTTCAACTTTGCTTTAACCTTGACTTTCTCTCTCTCTTATGGGAACCCAGCACACTGTCTGCATATCCCAGGAAACTGCCCTCCTGGAAGGCTGCACCACCTTCAGAAAGCCCTGCTCACATGTATTCTCCAACGAGGATTGGTTTTTGAAGTTCATTTGAGTTTTGACTTCAAGCTAATTTCCTGGGGCAGAAACCAGATTTTGCCGTGTAATTAAGTGAAGGCAGGGTCAGCTAAAACAGCATCTAAATGTGGAAGAGTTTTGGTTTAGCTCCACATGGTCTGACAAAGTTTGATGATGCTGTTCAAAGTCCATTTGGGATGGATTATTTAGGATTAAAGAACAGCAGAAAGCTCTGTACTCAGTGCGTTCTCTGGTGTCATTAGTGGATGAGAAAATTCAGCTGCTTATCTGGCTCTTGTTTCTAAGAATGGATTTAAACAGACCCACGCTTCTCAAAGGTGATCTTACTAACCTCTTCTTAATAAGTTACAGATCTCAAATTGCTCAAAATCCTTAAAATACCATTTGAAGTCAGTTGATTGATAATTATCATTTCCCCTACGTGTACAGATATTTTCCGCAGCCGTACAAAGCTATGGTACAGTTTCTTAATTACCCAGATAATCCTGTTTGCTTGTATTTTTAAACTATGAAGTGCTGGGTAATTATTCAATTCTTAATAGAAGGCAAATGGCAATGTAAACAATAATTAGGATGTTAGACAGACTAATACGCTTCAAAGCAAATTGGATTTTTTTTCATACTGTTCAGCATGAAGTCCCATAAAAGCTAACAATTTAGAAGCCAGGCAAAAAGGTTCCATTTTGTTCATATTTTATGGAGTTATCTCTTCATGGCCTGTTTCTGTGAATAGCAGTTTGCCCCAATGAAGCTGGCTGTGCCCACGCCAAATGTTTCAGGGAACAATCGCTTCCCTGCTGTTTGACATTTGCCTATGTTCTCCCAGGGCTCCAGATTGGTCCTTTGTCTGCTTCAGATCCCAGGGGTCAGGGGTTAACAGAATACTGATTTCCTCCCATAATACCATGGCAGGTAAATATGGGCCAGCCTCAGGAGCTGTGAAGTCAGAGCTCAGCGAGGAATTCTTTTCTCCTGGGCTTTTTGTCCTTAAGAACTTCCCTGATTTAAGACTCCAGGGTTCCCAGCTGCTGCTTTCCGCAGTGGATTCTTCGTGATGAACACTGCCACCTCTTCTTGAAGGCCTTTCCCATGAATCACCACTCACAACTCACAGTAAAGCCCCAGAAATACAGGCTCTGAAAGCTAGGAGCAAATCACTGCTTTCAAGGAATCAATTTTACAGACTTGATATGGTGATAGTTTGCAGGCTTAATGTATTTAATTATGTCTTGTAGTTTCTGTAGTCACCCACACTGACTGGGTGTTTTATTGGTGAAAGGATAAACTGATAGCTAAGACTGTACAAAAAGACACTGAAATAAGGTTGCTATTGCCACCATTTTTTTTTTTTTTTTTTTTTTTTTTTTTTTTTTTTTTTTTTTTTTTTTTTTTTTTTTTTTTTTTTTTTTTTTTTTTTTTTTTTTTTTTTTTTTTTTTGGTTTTCTTTTGTGGTACTTTTTCTTTTGTGGTTCTTTGTTGTCAGTTAGTGGTGTGATTTATTTAAATAAATGATCGGTTTTATTTTCCATTTTTGTTTATAGAGACATTCAAGCGTTCATCTATGTGAATGTTACTACTATTTTACACCAGGTTTATTACATTAGTTTGAATTCCCCCCCCCAGGATTAATGCAACTCAATAGGTTACATCCTAATTATTTATGATGCACACAGACTTTAGACGTTTCAATATTCTTCCAAGTTCTTAATATCATCGATTAATTTAATGTACCATTTTTATATCTTGGCTGTCCCAGTTCTGATTGGCCCACCTCCTTCACCGGGCATGGTGAACTTGATGCTCGGATCCATTTGTTTTCAGTTTGAAGTGTTTGAAAAAGATGTCCCCACTTTGAAAAACAGTTTCCTTTTGAAGTGTCTGACTTGGCAATGTCTGATGTGGCCCCCAAGGGAAATTAGCATGTTAAAAGAATAGATCAATACCTTTCTGGCACCTCCACCCTTCTTCCTCTCTTCTGAGAGGGAAGAGTTTTGAAGAACCCTAGGAGGTCCTTGACAGGCTTGCCAGGAGCCCTCAGGACTGTAGATTTCTTAGATTTCTGAGTAGGGAACACTGACAGTTTGATCTGCTACCCAACCTGCTGCTCTGCTGCCCATTTGAAAATGGATGCAAGAGGAATGACAGCTGCAGGAAAAGCCTGGCAGTTCATGTAATTACAGAGAGGATTAGAAGGAAAGTGTTGGAGAAAGCAAGAGATCAATACTGGGGTCCTTGTTGACTGAACTTAACCTTCAACTGTTAGAGAACAACTCCATTTTGTGATGTTTAGCCTAATAGGCATGGAGAAGAATATTTTAAAAGTTTTTTTTTTAAGGGTGTTGTAAACCTCTGCCTATAAGCAGCTTCTGAATGTTGAGAGCGAACTTGTAGGTAATGAACAGTTTAATGCTTCCAGGACTTAAGATGCAAAGGTGCTAATTAACTAATGGAAGAAATGAGATTTCATCATTCCACGTTGTGGAGCTGAGGTGCCAGCCAGGAAGTGTGACTGAAAGTCCTATGTGACTGCTCAGGTGTCCTTTTCATGCATTTTCTTTTGGAAGTGCTTCTTTGTATCTGAGAGGTTAGAATGAACATTAATATAGCGTTACAGTAAAACAACATAAAAGTTTGGAGTTTTTTTGTAAGAAAGGAACTCATTTTGATGGAAGAATGAGGTGATCTTTTCATGAAGGAAAAGCAAAAGCATTTTTTTAAAAGGTTTCAGATGGTCTTTTAGGAAGTTAGCTTCTACAGGGCAAAAATTGCTGCTCTACTCAGCTAAAATAGATCCAGTCACATAATTTATTCTAACCTGCTTGAAGGATTCTAGGATCCTCATTCACAAAATGTTCTCGCTAATAACTATTTTTATAACTTTTAAAGGGATAATTCAAACGGTGAGAGCCTTGCATTATGATTTCAGAGAATGTACCAAAACTTTTTTTAAAGTTCATTGTTAGATCATTCCTTTTCTTCTCCTACAGAAACATCAAGTAATTTGTTGAAGAAAAGTAATGTCTGACTGTATAAAAATAACCATAATTGAACTCTAAAATATAGATTAAATTAAAAGGAACCCTTGTCCCCCTAGATTGTTGTTTTCTAATACAGATAATGATGGAAAAACAGAAACTGAATAAGTTTTTCCAATACTTTCATGATGTTTTCTGGCTAGTTATCACTGGTCTACTGGGAAGCTATTGATTTTTGTATGTTTACCTTGTATCCTATCTTCTTATTGAACTGACTAGTGAATACTAATAGGCTTTTAGTTAATTCTCCAGAGTTTTCTAGCGAACCGATAGTTTGGGCTGCAAGCGGTTATATATTTCCCCTTCTTTCCCCAAATTAGATCTTTTGTTTTTGAGTTTTATCTTGCAATATCTCAGAATTTTCACACTAGCCGATCAATAATGTAGATTGTAGCATCTTTATATCATGTATAATTTTATCTATATCTTCTTAATATTATGTATAATTTTATCTATGTCTTCTTTATCTCATGTTTATAATTTCTAAGCATTGCTCACAAAGAACCAATTACATTATTTCAAACACCTTTTAGAAGTTATGTGACCTTTTTGATGCTTATTTATGAGATTGAATTAGTAGCTTTTTCAGAAAGTTAACTATAAACTCTTTGCTTTTGTCAGAGGTACCTTTTTTGGTGGCAGTGAATTTTGATAGTTTTCTGAATTCTATTTGTTAATTGAAAATAGTTATTAAAACTCATAACTTTGAAAGAACTAGATTTTATTCTCAGCACCATCACTTAGAGTATGAGCTATTTACTTTAGCATACTTTGATTCTCTTTCTATGTGGGGATATAGAGACCTACCTACTCCATGGATATTCTTAGAATTACTAAGACAGTACATGTAAGTCTTACCTAGGAAGTGGTATCTATTTAGTGTTCAGTAAAATGTAGATTATTTTTTATTATTTCATATTGAGTAACTAATGTGTATCTAAATGATACTAACCTACATACACTCACTTGATCTTTCTTCTCACATGGTTGGTAGGTGTTAGTATTACTATCTATTCATAATATTAGTTGAGTAATTTTGCATTTCTTAAGACCTTTGCAGAAAGCAGTTGTGCCAAACTAGTTCTTCCTTGTAAATTTGAAAGGTTTCAACATTAAAATTAACTTTGAAATGCTCTTGGGCTGCGGGCACTTTTCTGTATATTTGCTAGGCTTCAATAAAGAATGCAACAAGCCGGGTGTGGTGGTGGTTACCTATAATGCAAGCTCTGGGAAACAAGAGGCCTGGGATTGCTTGAGTTTGTAGGTTCGAGACTACCCCAGGCAACATAGTGAGACCTGGTCTTGAAAAAGTAGCCAGGCATGGTGGCAGGTGCCTATAATTCCAGCTACATGGGAGACTGATGCTGGGGATCACTTGAGTCCATGGGATTGGACTTTGGACTACCCTGGGCATAGCAAGACCTAGTCTCAAAAAAAAAAAAAAAAAAAAAAGCAACAGCCATAAAAAGGAAACTGGCTTTGGAATCTTGTTGAGTTACTTTCAGATCCCATTTTTTCAGAAATAGCCCATTGGGCATATACTTTGATTTTAGTTTGGGTCGTTCCTCCTCTCTTGACTTTATGGAAAAAAGCAAGATGCCAGGTTGCTCTCATCCATAATTATGTTATTGAGCTTCCTCATTACTTGTTTAGATCTTAAACATATAAGTTAGAGGTAATGGGATCATTAAACCTGAAAGTAGTGCATAGACATGGTTAAGCTGCTCATTAATCAGGAGCCTGCCTGTTAATGAGAATCTAGTTGAAAAATATTTAATATCCCATTAAGGAAAGCTACATTTTACTGCAGAGCGAATGTGGATGGAAACCTTCTGGACTGTAGTACTTTGCTCTTCTTTCTTATTGAGAAAGAGGGACAGAATAGGAAATAAGGAAATGACAGATTCACTGTTGTAGAAACTGTGTAATCTTTGGAGCAGCAACTTTGACATCCTAATTTGTAAATAGTTTATGATGCTTTTACAGATTGGTAGGTTTTAGGTTTCAGTTTTCACTCATCCAAACACAGATTATTACATGAACTACATAGGGAAGACTGGAGGGATAGCTATGGCCTCAAGATAAGAAAAGATGTCCTAATATTTTGAACTATATAGGAATGCCCTGTGAAACCTCTTGAAGGGATGAGTTCCACTTGAAGAAGGTGCTCATACTGGCTGGATGGCTGGAAGGTAGCAGTGTCCCTCAGTAAGGTTTGGAGGCCTAGCGTTTCTCAAAAGGGCTCCTAGTCTCATTCTTTGATGCTCCCTTAAGCAGACCTGTCTGGTGCACGTACACACATTGCAAAGCTTTTAGTATGTGCATGCTTCTGGGCACTAAATGCCTAGGGCATCCTGTTGTCTCTCACCCCAGGTGAGGACCTCCCACTCACCTTTCTAGGTATCCTGCTGTGGGCATTTGAGCTAATCTGATTGTCAACATTTTAGACTACACAAACTGTAAGATTACTTACAACTAAGATTCTAAGATAGGTAGGTATTTGGTCTATATTGTTTTAAGTATGTCTCATCTTTCCTACAAGGTAGGTAATGCAGGTCCATCCAGGATTTTATGTTTAAAAAAGAGGAATCTCACCAAACAATACCATTTACACCAACCTTTATTTTTATTCCCTTTAGTTGTAAGAGTACTCCAAACCATCTCAAAAGGCTGTGCATATATCTCCTGAATAGGCTCCCATTGAAGGCACTAGGATGTTTTTTGAAGTAACACTTTACAAAAGAACCTGTAGTGATGGTCACCAACCATCCCTTTTCAGACTTTATCTCTTTAGTCCTAAACCAGCCTTATCAGGCAGGTACTGTATCACCTGCATTTAATTATACTTGGGAAAGTTGTGGCCAGGAATAGTGCCTGAGGCTATAGAGTCTACACCAGAGGATCTGAAACCAGGTAGATTAGCTCCAGTCTCCATGGCCACCAACTCTGTACCATACTTTCCCCAGGTGAGAACTATTTTAAAGAAGGAAACCTCTTCTCACTTTATCCAACACTGTGGAGTCCACTGTGGAGTCCACCTTGTATGAGGAATATTTAAAATGCTGAGGCTGTAGGCATATGTAATCAGTACTCTTGTGTTTACTCCCAAGTTTTGTCAAACACCCCTGGGTAACTTTTGTATTGTTTCTAAAGGCGTTGCAGAGGGCAGCATTATCTAGAAGACCTTGCGGTAAAATGGTTACTGAGCACATCATTTTTACTTTGAGGGAGGCTTCGAGCATACATCCAAGTTTGCCAGACAGAGTATATCATGTCATCTTAGCAGGACCAAAACCTAAATGAATGAGAGCATCTTGGCTTCTCAATAAATCTGGAGGAGATACAAGAGGAAGGTCAAGCTACAAAGTAGGGTGAATTTGAGTAACCTAAACATACTTTAAAGCTGATTAAGCTAAGAGTAATCATCTGCAAAGGTGTGCAAGAAAAAAAAAAAGAAAAAGCAGTGAGACTATTCGGAGGGCAAGGATGCATTTTTGTAATAAGGGTAAAGGCCAAAAAGATGGGGTAATAACTGCAAATGGTGCTATGACATCTGTTCCCTTGGCACCTTCCATCCATTCTGTCCTACCCCCAAACCCCCCATTGTGTTGACACCTTGTGGCTTCAGTGGAACAGATTGACCTTTCAGCACCCAAAACCCAGTTACATTCTGAATTGTTAAATTATGTCAATCACAAATATACCCCTGCCCTTTTTTTCTCTTTGAAACCTAAGCCATTTAGAATTAGGTCTCTAAATGCTTGCCTCACAACCCTAATTAATGAAGAAAGTCACTGC
Source organism: Uropsilus gracilis (assembly GCA_004024945.1). Lineage (NCBI taxonomy): Eukaryota > Metazoa > Chordata > Mammalia > Eulipotyphla > Talpidae > Uropsilus > Uropsilus gracilis. The sequence continues at coordinate 20,831 of PVHY01002224.1, read as the reverse complement.
TTTTTAACCTGGCTGAGATTTTAGCAGATCAGAAAGTTGTTGTGCCCTCTACACAAATACGACTCATGTGTTTGTCCAGGTTGAGTAGTTACCCTTCCATAGGTTTTCTTTCTATTCTGTTGCTGACAGGCCAGAGGGAAAACCTCAGCCACTTCATGAGATGAGAAATATTGCTTAGAGTTGGAGAGTATTCAAACTTTCTACTAACACCATTTGTAATGACTGTAAACCTTTCTGATTCTTGGATATACCACAGGCGCTTTCCTCATTACTGTTGGTTTTAATATTACCCTGAAGGTTCTCACAACAGACTCTTAAAATACAGTCATTGTTGGTCTGAAAATGGACAATTTTAAAGACTGATCTTTACCAGAAAGAGCTCTGTCTTGGGAGAATGTTTCATTACGCTTGAAACAACTCAGAAAGAGCATAAAAGAACTTCCTCTCTCTCTGCCATTTATACATTCATTTCCATGCAGCCGGCATTAATGAAATGACCTCCAAAACAGAGGACTTTTTACTCATTCACACTTGCATGTGTGAAAGCTTCTTTTGCAGATTACCCTCCTTGAGGTTTTTCCAACAATGTCTTTCTTTTCATTCTAGTCATCAGTTAATTTTCACATTTGTTTGAAACAAATGTAGGGTTCCCTGGCTACTTGGGACAGCTGTTCAAAACTACCCTTTAATAGAAAGGATCATGCAGTATCATTGCAGGGTGGAAATTATTGCCTCTACTCCCCTGTTGGGTTTTTCCTCCCACTGTCTAAGGAGCATCATTGCTCTTAAAAGGTGGAGAATGCTCCCTTCCAAAAGGACCTTGTAAAGCCAGCTTGATGAGGCTGATTGTTTTTATAGGATCTCTTAGATACAGCTGCCTTAAACAGTTTGCGGAATGCCTTTAAGGTTGCACTAGCCGGAAGGAAGTGTGACATCATGCACTATGCATGAACTTTGAAATACTTACATACTCAGGAACTGGAAGTTCTTATCAATGTGTGGTTGACTAGTTCTCAGTCTTCATGAATTCAGTGCACTGATTCCTGTGTGATCAATAGTTTCTGTGACTTTGAAATTCATTTTTCTACATTTAGGGTTTTCAAACCTTTAAACTGGGTCACCCAGGTACCTCAACCAGCATTCCCTGCCCTTACCTCCTAGAACCGCTTTTCACCTAGAATATGAATTATCCAGTTCAATTTTTCACCGTTCCCTTTTGAAAACCAACTGAACAGCTTGCAAATTATTTCTCCAGTTGCATGGACAGAATATGGAAAAACGCTTCATTCTTCACACTTCCCCATTTCATCTGTCTTCTTTTCTAACCAAAGGGTCTAGCTCCAATCACAAAGATTATTTACAAGTAGGATAGCATCTCCAAGGGCAGTGAAACCAGGAATGTATTTACTTGGACCTCAGACGTTCATTCTGCCTTCTGAAGCTCATCTTTTAATAATAAGAAAAACTCTGTCTTTCTTACTATGTTTGATTCATGCAACTTATCCTTTTCATTGCAGTGTATTGCGAAAAGCAGAGAAACACACTTTCATACACAAAGTAAACCTGAAGTCACATCTTGGTACCAACTCCTGATGTCCTGTTGTGCACTGTCTTTGGCTAAGTGTAGCGTGTACCACTCCTTGTTTGCATGACAGACTTGCCTTTCCTTTGCTACCACACTGCAGGCCAGGGAAGGGGCTCACTGGTAATCTCAGGATAACCTATATGCTGGCTAGAAATTTGCTTGGCAGTTATCAGCTGCATTTCCAGCCTCCTGGGTGAACAAGGGATCCCCATGCCTGTTGTGAGACAGCGTCCTACTCATTTTATCTCTCCAGAAATGCTTTTTCTGTCTCTTTCCATCTCAGCATTCCAGTTCCCCCCTGGAACCAGCACCTTTGGCTGTCACCCCAAACTCTGAAGGAGCTTGTGTTCACTTCCCCTAGGACTCTGCACCCTGTTTCTTCATCCCATGGTCTTGGTCTTAATAATCAGGATGGTCTAAAGGGTGTCTTCTTAAGACCCCATGCTGCTTATGGTCTCTACCCTCCAGCTGGAAGGTTCCAAACCAAGACTTAGTTTCCTACTACGTTTGGGAACCTGTTGAACCCACATCAGTTTCTTAACATCTAATTCCACCCTATTCCAGTTACTTCCCTTCTCTGGTTGCCCGTGTTAGTGACATTTGTTTCTACACACCAGGAGATCCAACTCATAGTAAGTTCTGTGCCATGTGTTTAAGCAGAAGCGAGAGGGAGTCTTTAATCAGAGAAGCTTCGGCTAGTATCCTCCCTGGAAAGATGGACTGGAATAACTGCTCTGGCCCCTTATAATTTTAAAATTATTATAATTCAACAGTGCTCCTCCCATTCACAGATTCAATAAAAATTCTGTATTTCTCTGATCCTGTGCTCAAATAACTAGTTAGTTCAGAAAGCTTTGTTGTATGCATAGGGGATGTAAAGTCCAATTTTTAAAAGGTCATATTACTCTATAGAAAGGAAAAATAAGTGGATGAAAATGTTCTGTTTTGGCATTTAAGTTGCATTGACCAAATGGTTGAAGTTTAATGGAATCTGTTGACTTCCATCGGAAAGTAAGAGAATGAAGAGAATGTGATTGGATTCCTTCACAACTAGGTAACACTGGTTAGTTGTATGTCTGTTCTGTTTGGCACATCCAGGCTGAAGTAATTCCAAGAGCAGGAGCTGAATATTGCTGTAGAGAATTTGTCAAACTAAAGAGAGAATAGTCTTGTAAAAATGCACAAGTGCTCGTAAAGGAAATAATATTGGGGTGCAATGACAAATCTCCCTTCCTCCTGATGTGCTCCTCCCAACCTCATTGTGCAGGTTGGATTATATGATTATAATAGTCCTGTGTTGGTAGGACAGGATTATAAATCTTCTTAATGCTGAGTGTGGGTGATGGGATGCTCCCACTCTGCACTGTCACTGGCTTTGAGACATGATCCCACTAGAAAGGTGGGCTCTGTTCTTCCTACTACTCTTCTCGCTCTGCTCTGTGCCTCCATCTGCCAAGCATGTGACCACATGGTGCAGCCTGCCCAAGGAACTCCCAACCTGTCAGGGTGTACACACACTTCCAGGGGCTGCTGAAGGGACATGTCTTCCTGCCTCATGACTCTGCAGAGGGTATGAATCCCTTTCTTACCATCACTTCTGTTGGCTTATTTTTATTTTTCTGGGCACAGGTAGACTTGTAGACTATTTATTGTGACTAACTGCTTGACTTGGGGCAAGTCAGTGAATTTCTCTGTGTTTACCTTATGTGGATATGCAATGCTGATAGTAACAACACCTACCTGATTGGGTTGTTGTGTGTGATAGCTGTGTAACTACTGCAATCACTTCAGTTATGCCAGAACATAGTACTCACTCAATAAATATTCGTCTTTGCTGTGATTATTGTTGCTGCTGTTTCTGGATTGTGGCTCAGACTCAGGCACCTGGGTTTGATGAGAATAGTTCAATGTTGTATCTTAGACCCCACTTTCCCTTCAGTTGGATATCCTTGTTCCGTGAGTAACCTATACAGCTGTCCATGACAGTTCAGTACCAGGATCTGTGCTCTCTCAGGGTTAAGTTTATGCTCTATTATTCTTTGCCTAAAACAATATAACTTAAAAAGTTCTCTTCTGTCCTGGGTACCCCACATGCATGTGAGCATTGAAATGAATGAATAAACATGTCACGGTAGTTTGTTTGCTTGTAAATGACCCATGGGCTTTGAAACATATGCAAAGACCATAGCATGTATTTTCAGTAAGAAACTAGTATTTGTCACCATCTTGATACAATACTGGATATGTCATAAATATAAAGAGTGTAATTGAGGCTGAATTTTCTGTGGGTTTATTTACTAGATCAAAGAGTGACTTCAACTTTCACCACTTATTTTATTTGCCAGCATAAACTCATGGATTTAGTCAAGTGCCAAGGAAAGAAGTCAATCATCTGAATTATGTGGATTCTGGCAAATCACTCTTTCTTTCTGGGAAATAAAAAGAACTTTGGGTTTTTATCACCCTTCACAAAATCCAACTGATTATAACAGTAAGAATAAAACTCTAGTAATTAATCTAATAGCTCTAGGCTGCTAATCATTCTGGAAAAGTGACATTATCCAGAATATACTGGTTATACTTATGCATGTCATTGATATATAATTCAATTGATTTTCACACTTTTTACATTCCAAAATGAAATACAGCTTTTGTCATGTCACTAGATTGAAATTCTTTGACAATACATTAACATGCCAAAAATAATATTATACACAAGAATAATGTAGAAATAAATTACAGGTAGAGCTGTATCCCTAAGGAGATTTTCATTTGTGTCTTAGAATGGAAGACTTATAACCCTACTCACACATCTATTTCATTCCAGTATGTTTAGGCTCTCAGCTCAATTCAATAAATTACTCATTTTATGCTTGCTACATGACCGGCACTCCGTTTTGCTGGGCAAATAATCCCACAAATTTTTGTGAAATAGAATATTTTATTTTCAAAGACTAAATATAGAAGTTCTCAGGCAACAAAATCATTGAAAGTGGCTGGGGCAACTCTAATGTTCCTGCTACTTGCAACTTGCCTAGAATGTTCTTCTTCATCTCATGCCTTATTTCCAAATGTGCCTTATACTAGACAGTTAGTGATGTCCTTTTAAAATACACCTTTTTTTTTTTTGAAAACTGAAGTTTCTAACTTAGGCTTTCAATTGTCCTAAAGTATGGCTATACTAACATTCTTTTAGAGATAGGGTAATTGAACAAATGGTAGTCTATTGAAAGATAAATTAAAATTTAGGAGCTAATGGGAGTCTGGGGAAATGTCTTCTATTTAAGAATGTGAAGAGTCAAAATGCAGAGCATTCTGAGGCAAGTAATTGATGGTCAGCTTTCACTAAAAGGATAAACACTAGTACTATTATTTCAGAAGTTTCCCATCTGAAGCCCAAGTCTCCAAAAGCCTACAATTTGCTTGAAGAGAGGAGTGGTTTGGGTGAAAAGACTTTGAGCTTCTAATCTTCTCTGAAAGTACCCAATTATCTGATCATGAACAAGTTATTTAGCTTTCCCATAACAATTTCCTCATCTAGAAAATAATTAGCTGGATTAGATCGTGTACAGGTCACCTTTTAGCTCTTAAGTGTCAAAATGTGATAAAATAAGTGGTCTTTCCCTGGAGATCAGAAAGATCCATCTATGTTGACTGTAGTTAATCTGGAAAGGCTTCTGAGGAGAAAAGGGCCTTGATAAAATGTGAATAAACAAAGAAGGCAGGAGAGAATGAATGTCTCTTGAGCTAAGGACTAGGATTTGACTCTCTCACCTGGGGGGTTGAGGAAACTGGCATTTAGGGAAACTTTGATGGGCAAGGAGGAGTTTGATCTCTTCCTTTGATTCATTCATCAGATAGTCTTTGAATGCTCCCTTCAAACCATCAAGAGCCATTTGGTTTGGAAGATTCTAGATATTTCATACAACCAAAGTAAATGTGCCATTGATAGGAAGATTTCTAATGTTTACCACTTCGGGCTACCACTTCAAGCACACAGAAAAAGATAAGGAAAGCCTCAGTAAAGTTGACATGCAGGGTATATTTAAAAGGTGATTGACTTTATTTAAACAAAAAGAAGAAAGTAACAAATCCATTGTTTGAAGAGCAAAATAAAAGTTCCTTTGACTTGGCATGGTTGATGTTTTATTACCTCTTAAATGGATAGTTTAGAGCAGTAAACAAAAGATGATGATGTTTATTTAGATTTGGAATTTGGAACTATTTTGGAAGGTCAACACATGATCTTTGCTCATGTAAGTGTACAAATGGCATGAAATAAGTTAGTGGAAGGCGATTGCTTCCTTAGTTTTTCTTTTCAATGACAAATCCCAGTTTTTCCAGAAATGAACTTTACATTTTAATATCATTTGGGATGCTAGTTACATATTTGTCTTTATAAAGTCACACTGCAAGAGTTTTGAGTTTTAAAGTTATGATGTGAGATTTTCACAGGTTGCCAGGTGGTGCTGGTTCATTTAGACTTGAGTGATAGCATTTGGACATCATTGGTGACTTCTATGTACACACCATGAAGACTGACCCATTGACACAAGTAGAAAGTGATTTGCTGGCCTCCTTGATAGGTATGAGATCAAAGGTAGATAATAGTGCTACATGTGCGCACGTGTGTGTGTGTGTGTGTGTGTGTGTGTTTATTCCCAACTGTACAGAAAAGCCTGTAGAACTAGGATCATTGTGACGCTAGAACTCACCTATTAAGACTGATGAGGTCAATTCAGAATAGCCAGTACATATGCATTTAGATTGGATGTTGTGAATCAATTTCTTTATGGTTAATAAAAAATTTAAAGCCTGTAGATGCTCTTGTGTGGAGTATTTCTATGTATCACAATAGTGTGAGTTATTTACCTATTTCTATTGAAACTGTTTCTTGAGAAAGAAGTTGGAAGTACACAGAAGTATAAATTGGTATAAATTGTTCAGTTTGGTGATATCCATAAAATTAAGCTTCCAACTAAAATAGCAGCCCCAGTGGAACACAGGAAAAAGCAATAAAATAAAGAGCAACTATTGAGATTTTAGGCAGAGCCAACAAATAGATCTCAGGTTCCAGAGAGTCCCCCTGGAATGTTTGATCTCTTTCAGCTAAAAGGCAGGGAAGTTGACAGCCAGTGAAGAAGGTCATTTCAGCTGAGCAAGCGTCTACAAGAGGCACTTTTTCCAGGAGGGTCATCCTTCCTAGGGGATAATGTTAGAACTTGGAGAACTTCTACAGATAAAAGAGTCTTAGAATTTTCTGGACTTAGTATAGCATTCCAGTTCAAAGGAAAACTTGCTTAAAGGAGGACTAGAAATGGATTTACTAAGAAGACCAACAAACAGAAAGAATCAGCACTAGAACCAGAGCTAGGGCCAGACAGAGAAATTTTCCCAAACCACCTGTGGGTAACTGGAAATTTAATAATTTGTTTACAAAGTAGAGGTCTGTTTTTGGATTCATTCATATTTTGGTTAACAGGACACAGCTTATTCTCTTTTTGAACCTTTTTCAAATTATCCTTTTTTTCCTCTTGGTTTATATATTTTTAAAATAAATTGCATGAAAAGTAACACTGGTATATGGCATGCAATTTCAGGTGTATGTCATTGTAATTCTTCCGTATACCCTGCATGTCATGACAACCACCTAAAGCCTTGTTCCATCCACCACTAAACAGCTGACCCCCTAAGTCGATTTTTACCTCCCAATTCCCTTTCCTCTGTAGTAACCACCAATCAGGGCTTTTTTTTTTTTTTTTTTTTTTTTTTTTTTTTTTTTTTTTTTTTTTTTTTTTTTTTTTTTTTTTAAATCTCTGTTTTTTTATTTTCTCTGCTTTGTTTTTTGTATGCTACATCTGAGTGAAATGACAAGATATTTCTTTTTCATCTGACTGATTTTACTAAGTATAATACTTTCAAGAGTCATGCATATTGGTGCAAATAATAAGATTTCATCTTACTTTTAACTGAGTAGTATCCCATAGTGTGTCCATAACACATCTCCTCTATCCATCCATCTGTTGGTGGACGTGCAGGTGGATTTCAATTCTAGCTATCACAAATGATGTTGTAATAAACACAGGAGTGTATATATCTTTTTGAATTCATGTAGTCTTCAAGAATACATTGTGTTCCAAGAGTGGAAAAGCTGGGTCACATGATATTTCAAACATTTTTTGGAGACATTTCCATACTGTTTTCCATATTGGCTATACCAGCTTACATCCCCTCCAAGAGTGTGAAAGGGTTCCTTTCTCTTTACATTCTCTTCAACACTTGTTTCTTATCTTTTGGATCATAGCCACTCGCACAGGTGCAAGGTGATGTCTCATTGTGGTTTTGAAAATGCATTTCCTTAATAGTAGGTGATTATAAACATCTTTTCATGTACCTCTTGTCCATCTGTATATTTGTTTTTTTTTCTTTTTTGATGAAATGTATATTCAAATTCTCTGCCCTTTTTTTTTTTAACCAAGTTGAGCTCTTATGAACATATGCATTCTTTATATACTTGGAACATTCACCCGTTATCAGATGTATGATTTGCAGATATCTCAAATTGTTCTTTAAGATCTTTCTATAAAAATATTAGTTTAAATGTTCCTTGATACTATCTTTCAAGAGATGTTTTTGGATTGGAAGACCAAGTCTCTGATTGTCCTGATTAAATAGACCGAACACCAGTAGAATTAGGGCTCTTCTTATACATATATTTTATTTTCTTGCACATGGAACATATGTGGCCTAGAGCTGTGAGAAAAGATTGCCCTGTGATGGCTTTTGGTGTGGCTCTGCTAGGTGCCCTGTGGAATGTCTCTCAAGCTGGCTGAGCCTGGGAGCTGGACAGCCAGAGTTCTGTTCTGAATTTCAAAAGAGAAAGATTTTTGCTCAACACTTTACAATCTAAATAACTGGCAGGATTTTTACAGAAGAGTCAGCAAAACTCAGAAGAGCCGGCAAAACTCAAAGGTGGATCTATCTAGAATTGTCTTGACATCTTAATGAAAGGTACTCTCTTAGGCATCATCACCATTACATTTCCTGGATATTAAGCTAGAGCCCATTCAGTGTGCCATTATCTATGCTTCTAGAAACTTGTCCTTACTCCTCAGATGGGTATGGCCCAAGCTTTGGACACTTTTTCTACTAGAGATATTCCTTTAGACTTATGGTTAGAACTCACCCATTTTCCCTCTCCGCCAATCTTTAGTAATGGCAGTCAGATGCATATAAACATGGGAAAAGGGGGCAGGGGATGTTTCTGCCACCACCTCCATTTCCTCCTTCAAACATCCCCAAAGAACACAAACAGAAATAGAGAAACTAGATCAAAGGAGGTAGAGCATAGTTGTGATTTGTTTTAAAGTAGTTAAGGGGAAAAAAATGTAGCTGGTGGAATAAGTAATGGGTATATGCTGGTATGTATTAGATTGTTAGATGTTGCTTTCTCATTGTTTCCATGCCAAGGCCACCTGTGTGGCTCAGGTGACACATAGCAGGCAGTCTTGACATTATTGCAGGACTTCATGTTGTCCTCTCTGAGGCTTGGGAAATGCTTCTAAAATGTTGGTTCCTGAGCAGGAATTAGAATTTAATGACCCCTCCTTGCATGCATTTGAAATTTGATTCGATTATGTGCCTGTATGGCAAGTTAAAGTGGCCAACCCCCAGAACTGGATTGTCAAATCCCAGTGGTCAGGTTTTCTCATCTTTCAATAGAATATTGAAATGTCTCCATGACCACTGATGTTTGAAATTTCCCTTGCAAACACACTGGCATGGCTGGTTGTGTTCATTGGATCCCTTTTGAAAGAGCCCTGGCCACTCCCATAAGGAAAAGGGTTAATGTCTGCTGTGTTTTCACTGGGAAAGCTCATCCCAGCATCTTCTCGTTCATTCCTCCCTGGATCAGCAAACATTTGTCTTAAGAATCAAGGAAAACCAAGCCACAGCCATTGCACAAAGATAAAATCCCATTGGGTTTGAACAAATCTTGTGCAAAAAAAACTAAAATAGAAATCTAGATAAAATCTTTTTATCTATATTGGGAGATATATTATTTCTCTTAAATGGATTTTATCCTTAAAAGTAGCTTTCTGTATACATCAGTGAGGAAGAAGACAGTCTAGAATCAGTCCTGGGTTGGATATAAATGGACTTATTTGTATAGGAAGTGGATTTGCCAATTTTTCCTCCTCTTGTGGTTCTATTTTGAATGAGACTATCCTTTGTTTTCTGCTTCCAAGTGTGATGACATTCAAATTCCTGCCTGAGGACTGCCAGATATTTTGTAAAAATTATACAATGCAAAAGTTCTTTGAAAGAGGATTTTGAGTCTCAGGCCTCGCTGACTCTTTAAGCTCAAAAAGTACACTTGACTTTTGCAAGCAGAAACAGGCCTAATGCTTTGCGGAATGTGAGACACGATCAGTATTTTAGAGGCACTGAGGTGGTTAATCTATTTCTCTACATTGAGGTCATAAAACCCCAGTATAAACACTTTCCAGTGAGGTTTTGGTGTTCTAAGCTGATCTCAGAGAGAAGGTTGACATGACTTTTCCAGCTATGTGTTTCAGGAGTGGGCATGGGTCAAAGCTTTTGGTGGCTTTTTTCAGTCACAAGGCTGACTTTCTTGAGTGGTCTTGGCAGATGCTTAACTTGCTGCCATTAAAGCAGTTGTCTCCTATCTGCTTCTCTTAATTTGATTGTGTCTGGGTGTACTGAGCTGATCATGGGACCCCAAATTAGCCTTTTTAAGTAAATTCTACCCTTCTGAAGTGTCACTATGTATTCAGCCACTTACAGCTGGTGTTTGAAGAACTTAGGATACTTGGGGGTGGATGTGAGTGCTCAAAGAATCATGCTCTCCCACCACACAGTGGAACAGTGCAATCTGGGCTGAGGATAGCGAGTGTTGCTTTTCAGACGACACAAACATTGGCCTTCCTGCACACCAAATGCCCTGCTGTATATTTGGCCTTCTTGGATGCCACAAGGCTGGAGAAAGTTGACCCACCCAGTGTGGCTGGAGAACCCCCCCCTCCCGACCCCCATTCCCAAAACAGATGCACTGAGCCCTTATTCCAGATGAAGGATTCCTAGGACAGCAGCTCTTCCCTGTGACTGCTCTGCCCCGAGAAGGATGCCGGAAGTAGGAGGACCCTATGCCCTGGTCCCCCTGCAAACTCTGCTACTCCCACATGGGGACTAATCGTCACCCATCCCTAATGCCTGCTCCTGTGCTTTGGTTCTCACTGGCTGCATTGTCCTGTGCCAGAGTTTGTTTCTGTTTGTGCTCAAATGTTTTGTGTTGGTGAATGTTGACTGCCAGCTGCATTAGTAAGGGGTAGATAATGCCAAACTTGATGGCAGGTGAAAGGGACAGTGTGACCACATCCTTTTGCTTCCTGTTCTACCACATGAGTCAGTGTTTTGGCCTGAGAGTTGACACAGATCCTCACTAACACATAACAACTGATGGCGACTCGCTGAGACATGTACAATAAGGAAAGAAATTAGGTATTAAAACATTTGGGCTTTGTCCCAATTTTTTTTTTTTTTAAAGGGGGAGAAAAGGCAGGGAGAGGGCGAAAGACCTCATGCTAATAACCGACTTGTGAGGCGGTGCTCATTTCTCAGCCCTCGTGAAGTCTGACTCCCACAGGTATTTTGATTTATAACCCGCTCTTCCTGGCCTGTTTGCTTGGGGTGTTTATTATTTTGATATTCAGGGAACATAAGTCATGAAATCATTTCACTTTCGGAATATGTTTTTCTCCCTTTTCGGGAGTCTTGGTTTGGGGGTAGGTTGGATTTCCTCCTATGAAAACAGTTACATTAAAACACTTTCCTGAGTCAAAACAAGCTAAGCACCAAACTGAAGCACACAACTTCTGGCAGGGGGGGAAAGGCAGGGAATGGTGGGGACGGTGGAGGGGTGAATCCCTGGGATTACAATGACGTGAAATTTATATATATATATATAGATTTATATATATATATTATTTATAATATATATTATTTATGATATATATTATATATATATATATGTAGACCCACTGAAAGTTGATGAATCGGCCTCCCTCAGACTCTCACGCTTCACTTTACATCCAGAGTTAAAGACAATGTGTGTATGTGATGACCTGAGATGATTTTGACTCAGAGGATACGGGGGTGGTGGTGGGGGACTGCAAAGAGCATGAGGTCAAAATAATTAACTCTGTCTGCAGAATACTCAACTCCCTCTCTGCCCAAATACAGCCTGAAACTTGACAGGGGTAGGCCTTCTCTGTTGGTACAAGTTAGCGTATTTCTGTGGGAGGGTTGGCAGCGCAAGGAAGGGCTTCCTGTTTCCCAGAAGTCACTGGTCCTGATGGGGGGAGGAAGCGTCCACTTCGTGTCCCCTGCTGTGCTCTGTGGGTGTCAGCTGCCTCCCCTCCACCCCAACTATGCTCCTCACAGGACCGGGTGCTTACATCCCTGGGACCTCTGTCCCATGAATTCATTCCTTTCTGGAGAGAATCAGCATTTATGTCTTTTCATTATGATATTTGACACCCCCACCCCCCGCCATCAAACAATGTCCTGAATATTAACTACAGAAAAATTTAAAACATGTAGATTAAAATTGTCTACTATCCTGTAATTCAGAATGAATCAGTGTTACTCTATTGAGTATATATCCTTACATTATTTCTCACCACTTTCTTGGCACTTGGATAGGCTTTCATTAATGCTGTTTACTTTCAATTTGAGGATGCAAATAATAATGTGACTTTTTTATCTGGCAGTATCCGAGGGACCAAGAATCAGAGCATGACTTTTGTTGGATAAGCATTTGGAAAATTTAAATTCTAGGATGTAGCCTATTTGGTGATGGTATAGAGGCCAGGATAGGAAGAAAGGGTGTGGACATATGATGATCAGAGGGACCAAATGTGGTAAGATTCAGGAGCAGAACTGGATTCAGGAGCATTAGCTTATAACATCATATATGTTATGGCATTAAAAATCAACATCTTTACACAGCACATTGTGTTCCTCATCAGAATTCTGTTTTCCATCTTTCACCACCTATTTCCCCTTTACCCCATTAACCAGCCCTCTCTACCTTCCTTTCGGCCAACCACCATTTTGTTTTCAGAGGCTGGACTTGTTTTGTTTTCTCCTGTTTCTTCATTATCTGCCCTGGATTTAGAATCAGTTCTATCTCCTGCTCCTCCTGTTTGGGTAACCCTCATGGGAAATGAGAACTCCGGCTTTCTGGGTGATATTGATTCAGTTCATCACATCACATTTTATGAAGAATGGTTAGCAAACAAGCACGGCAAGAATCAGGTAATGTTATTCCAATGAAAACAACATCAAGAATTGGCCATAGAGCCTCACAGGGGATAAGGATAAAGTGGGCGAAGGTGGCTGGGAGTTGTAGGTGGGTGAGCAGGTGAAAGATTTATTTAATTGACCCTGAGTTTGTTGTTGTTCATGCCTCGGATGGTTAATAGGTACTTTCTGTAATGGGAGTTACCCAGCCTGGAATTAAGATTGCTTTATTTGCTATTTTATGCCGGCCATTCCTTTTTCTTTAGTCTATTTTTAACTCAATGAGCACATTCTCCTGTAAAGCTAATATGTTTGCTCTCTCACCTAAGAGACTCTTATCAGACTTTTACTAGGGATTACAGGCCTCCCTATCAGGGATCTTGCCACATTTACACAAGAGTGAGTGGGACAGGCATAGCTCTGTTTTAAACCACAGATAAGTTTTGTGTTGTATGTGTGCAGAAGGGAGAAGAGGGGAAATAGTGGCGGTTGAGTGTGTGTGGTGGTGGGGGGAATGTATAAACACCTTTAATAAATGAAAGAATTTCTTTGTCTCTGCTCATGAGCCTCAGAAGTTGGGGGACTGTTAAAAGAAGGGTTTATAGGGCAGCTTCTTGAGCTCTGGAACCAGATTACCACAGGGTAAACTCTGTCCCTCCTGCTCCTTAGCTGTGTGGCAGGCAAATTTCTCCATCATTTTGTCTTATGTCCATTTCCTCTTCTGTAAAATGGTGACAGCTATGGCACAAGACTGTTTTGGACAACATCCCATTGACCTGTATCCCACGGATACGTACAGATCCGTGACCCCTGTTTATGCTGTGTTTGACCTCAGGGAGGACCGGGGTCCTTCTTAGGAATCTTCTCTCAGTTACAATAAGTAGTCTGAACTTTTAATTGTTGAGCAGACCCATTTGGACCTGCTTTGAAGGATGGGGTACCACACCTGATGGAAATGAAGTGGTGCACACAGCTTCACCTCAGACTAGCACCTCGCCCTCACATAGGCATGAAAAGTCTTCAGGCCCAAGATGGTGAAGTTCAGATGCCTGGGACATATTTGGGGGAAAATGTCCATCATCTTAGCCACCTCTTGCTAAGGTGGCAGTTTCCTTATTTCTCCTTTTTTGTTTCCTTCCTCTTACTGTTTCCAGTGGAAGACGGGTGGGTACATATGTGCACATGGGTGTTGAGCAGAGATGCCCATCATAGAAGAGTGGACCATATTTAGTTATTTATGAGAATCTCCTGAACTGGGAGAATGAAGGAGATGTTGAACTCCACCCAATTTCTACACCTTTCTCTTATGTTGTTGTAAGACAAATGAATGGACTAGGATCTGAATGCCTCCCTTTTTAAGTATGTGAGAGAGAAAGAGAGAAGGAGGGAGGGAGGGAGGAAGGGAGGGAGGGAGGGAGGGAGGGAGAAAGCGTTTTCATAGGCCCTGGACTCTTATTCCCTGGACACATAGGGAAAAGCTTTGACACCTGTGCGTAGGTGCTGGTAGTCTCGAGATTATACTGCCTTGGTGCAAATCCTGACTCTGAGATTTATGTTTCATGAGTTCTCAAGCAAGGCTTAATTCTACATGCCTCAGTTCCTTTCGTTTAAAATAGAGATAAGATGTTTCCTCATTCATAAAATCATCTTAAATATTTAGTAAGATTAAGTAAAGTGCAGAGGCATAAGTCAGTCAATAAATATTAGTTGCAGTTATTTTTACAATGTGGTAAACCTCAAGTTCACTCCCACTTAGGCCATTTATTTACTTGAAACCTTTGCTGAACCTCCAGTTTTCTCCACTAGAGAATAAAATGGGAAAACAGCATCTAATTCAGAGCTCTAAAGAAGAACACCAGGCCAGTCTGGAGATACAGGGTCTGCAAGTGCTCAATAGACTTTTTCTTCCTTGTCCTTGCTCCCTTATAACCTCTTTCCTTGGCAATATTTTAGCAAGGATGCCCCAGCTCAAGAAGAAACACTTTTTGCATTGAGGATGGAGGCTGAAGGTTTCTTTTCTGGAGAGCTGTATGTTTTGAGAGCCAGAGTAGGGACCAGGTGGCAGTGTCTCCCTGTGTTCCCCCAAATAATGTCCCGGATCACCGAGGAATCCGTGGCCAAGTTGGGTCTCGTGGCTATGAGAGAAAGGTGTAGAAATCGGGTTAAGCCCAACACCTCCTGCATTCTCCTGGTTCAGAAAATTCTCATAAATAACTAAATGTGATCAACTCTTCTCTGACGGGGGTCTCTGATGAATACCCATGTGCACATACGTGCCCACTCATCTCTGTGGTGCTTCCAGCATTCAGCTCCGCCTCACTTCCGATGGGGGGTGACATGCTAACCACTAAGCCCCTCTGCTTCCGCTGGCGCAACCTGGGGAAAGTGTGACGTGAGCCACCACACTGCAGAAGAAAAGACTCTAAAAAAAGGACACGTCCTTTTCTCACCTCCCTTCTCGTACTGACTGACAGGGAACTTAGGGAGCATATAATATTTTGTTTTCTTTCCCAGCTCTGATATTCAGCCCATGAGCCAGAAAATGAGCCTTTTAACTTAACGTCTATATTAAACATTAAGTCGAGTGCCACTTGTCATCCAGCTGCACGGTAAGGTTCACACAGCATAATAGATGTCCCTTCCGTGCACACATTGCAAGGAACTGGACTGGCAGCCACTTTGACCTGAGGCCATGGTGAATGCTGTGTTCCAGACAGATTGGTCTCATTGACACCATCAATTTTTATCACCGTCTTTTGCACGATAGAAATTTTGATCATGGGCATGTTATTTGGAGAGTATTTGGAAATAAGATGGCTATAAAATGTCATATTTCTAGATGGGTGACATACACCCTTTTATTCTTTCCCTAGCTGTTACCCTACAGGAAGGACACTTGGAAACTTTAAAGAATAAGACAAATATGATCACTGTTTGGAAAACTTAATTTAAAATATCTGAATTGGAGAAATCTTAACTTGTGTGCATGTTCATTTTAATTCACGGCAAGAGCCATATAATTTGATCAGTATAATTCTGAGCTTGGGATGCTAGTAAAGATCATTTATGTGCTAATTGACTTGGCTGGTAGTTAGGAATTTGAATTGACACTTGGGATAGTGAGGGGAAGTCCTAGTACAAATATCACTTAGGTTGTTATCTTCCTGGCTCATGTTAAGCCAGTCAACTCCATATCAAGTTCATGTCCATGATTAAATACTTGGGAAATTCTGAAGGAACACTAGATAGAACTATATTTCCTCATCTTTTCTAGTTTGACAAAGGCTCCCGTCAGATGTGACAACTATACATTCAGCTAACATTGTTCCACCCGAGTGAATTTTCAAGATGTAATGTGAATGAACTATTGACTATTGCCTTGGGGTCTCCTTCTCTGTGAGCAAAAGACCTGAAAAGATAGACAAACATCGGAGAGGGGAGAAGAGATATGAACATGCCCCCTGCCTTGTCAGCCATATCCATATGGATCACAGGTTTCTTTTGTCTCATTTTTCCTTCATCCGGAAGTCTGCCATGAATGGGTACTCTGGCAGAGCTAATGGTTTTAATACTCAATTGGGAATACCGGTGCTGATGGGAAGAGGCAGCATAGCGGAGCAGCCAGGATCCTTGACTCTGGAGCTTCTCCATGCATGTGACCTCTAGTTCCATCATTTAACACACACTAGTTGCCTTCTGCAAGCAAAATATTGTTTCGGTGCCACCATTTTCTCCACTGAAATATAAATACCTTTCTCCCAGCTTCCTTCCTCTGTCCCACCTTCAAAACACTTCTAACTGGTGGCGTTTTGTGTCATTTAGGTTTCACTGTTTTCTTGTTCTCCACTTCATCAGCCTCAATTTGACTAAAGGGATTTTGATTGATACCTTGCATTTGAAACACTTGCCAATGCATGCAAACCTGGCCTTCATAAAATATTTGGTGAATCAATTAATAATAGTCCCTACTTCTTAGGGGCTTGGTAAGGATTAATTAAAATGATGACGGTCCCAATAATTCCTCATTACTCATACTATCCAAACTGTCAGTCAATGTTTCCATAGTGTGGGAAGCCTGCTGGTGATACTCCAATTCATAAGTTTAGGTGCGATAGCTTTAAGCACATTTAACATTAGGGTTTCATTTTTATCATCATCGGCAATTTGCGGCAAGGGATATTGACTTTTGAATTAAGTTATAAGCACAGGATTGAATTCTTAGTAGGGAAAACTTCTGAAAATGGAACCCAAGTAAGTGACGTTGGCTCTGCAGGAGTCATATTCTGAGATGAGTGTTTTTGGAATGTCAGTGTCATTGTAAAGGACACGGTTTTCCCCAAAGTATGTTTTAATTCCTGTAATGAGCTACGTTGCACAACAGCTCCCTGTTGTCTTTATCACTTCTAGGTCAGTCATTGTCTAGGTGTTGTTGGCTAACGTTTTGATCCATTATGATTTATCACCTGGGAGAATATTACTATTTCGCTTCCACCCACATCACTCCTCACTTCTCAAAGGTTACAAGGACCTTTGGCATTGAGAATCCAAGAGTCTCTTCCTGAGCTTCATCTTCCTTGGTGTCCAAGCAATTCTCCACCTTTCTTCTGGCTCCTCTGTGACTCTGGGTGCTGGAATTCTCAGGTACTTCATAGGCCCTAACTGACACTGCCCACATCTAGAGTGATGGTAAGAGTTAAGTGAGATCGTATATTGAAAGTGCCTGTGTTTAGTAAATGCTGATTTGCTCTTCACTTGGTGTTCTCTTGGCTCTTCTGCCTTTTTGTTTTGTTTTGTTTCGCTATTGTTCCTTTTTCTCCAATTTTCTTTGGGATACTCCAAGATTCCTTCCTAAGCTTTTGCTGAATTTGCAGCTCATCTACTCCTGAGACTTTTGTGCTCTTTCCAGATGTTTCCCAAGTCTGTCTCTGGTGGCACTGACCTCCAGACCTGTATTTTCAATCACTTCCTGAATATCTCAATTCAGACATCTCCGATCCAACATGCCCTTCCTCCCAAAACTGACTCCCCTCCCTTGAATCTCCGTTTTGGTTGTTGGCGTCTACTCAGGATATAGAAACCTTAAGGTCAGTTTCAATTTGGCTTCTATATCCTGCAACAACTAATCAGAAGTGTGGGATTGGTCTTGGACAGAGTGTTCTTCCTTTCCTCACTTAAGAACAAGTTTGGAACTGAAGTTGTTGGCTTGAAGTTAGGCCAGGCAATAGCTACTTGATTGACATTTATAAGAGTGGGTTGCAGTCTCAGGGATTGAGAAAAGAGAAGGAATTACTGAAAGATGTCTCTGGATTAACACTCTCTGGACCAGAACAAGCCAAGCTGTGTCTGGAATAACCATTCTCTAGCAACCTCTATTTGAAAAAAAAGGCAGATGCAACTGTGGTTAATGGAATATGGAGATTGTAGTAGCCTTTTTTCATTTTTCAGATGTCTACTAAAAGGCAACTATCTAGGGTCCTCATCAAAATATTTGATGGCGTACTATAGAACATGGATTTCAAGAATGATTGACTTCATGTTACAGAGTCAACAACATATAGAGAGAAAAATCAGAGACCACAGGAGTTTTCAGTATAAATACTTTTGGAGAGCATATTTGATTAATACATTTAGAATTCTTGCTTCCTCAAAATACATGTATTAAATTTAAGACAATAGGGTGTGTGTGTGTATGTGTGTGTGTGTGTGTTAAATCTTGCCCTCTAAGTTTGCTGTGTAGGAAGAAATAAATATATCACAAGTAAGCGTAAAAGTGGAAATGTTAAGTACAAAAATATAAACTTGAGTTTTGATTCCTGAATGCAGTAGTGCTTACTCAAAGAGGCAGTGGCTGAATTAAGCCTTTGAAGAGTGATTAAGATTTTATTATATGTCAGTGATTGAGAACTTGTGAATAGTCCAAGGGGGGGACAAATGGTAGCTTCCTACAGTGATTGAAGTGCACGGGACATCTGAGGGAAAGATTAGAGTTGGATGGGGGGGCCTTTGACTGCCTCCTATTTGAATTTTACTGCACACAAAGGGGATCCTGGAAAGAATTTACACACCAGTGTGAGATTCACATGAGCATCCCATCCTACTTTCTTTATTACAGAAAATGGGTCCTTAGATCTAGATAATGGCCAATTAAGGAAATGGGAAAGGAAACAAAAGAGCAAAGGTGAGATAGAGAAACTGTGAAAAGAAAAGAATGTCTTTGTCCAGTGACAGAAAAGGTACCACCACTGGGCCTGGGTGGCATGTTGGAAAGAACCTGTTTTGTTTCTTGGATCTAAACAGTGGGTTTAGATGATTATCTTTGCCTTGCACTTGAGAGGTTAACTTGGTTATTCCACCGCTGTGTGCAGCTCTATTTATTTACTTACTTAATTTTTTATTTACGTATTTATTTATTTTTTGAGACTACGTCTTACTATGTTGCCCGTGAAACCACAGACTCACATTACCTGGGGTACCATGGAACTCAAGCAGTCCCCAGCCTCAGCCTCCCAGGTAACTGAGATTACAGGTGCACGCCACCACGCCCAGCTATTTTTTGAGACTAGGTCTCGCTATGTTTCCCCGGGCAGGTCTTGAACCCACGGACACAAGCGATTTCTAGTCCTGGCCTCCCTTCTTAGGCTGGGATTAAAGGTATGCACCACCACGCCTGGCCATGCAACTCTTTTTAATATCCTTTTGTCCTTGAATTCTGAGAGGCTCTCTTTGGTGGTTTGATGACCTGCACCAGCAGCAGTCATGGCGTCCAGGTCCAGGCTCCTCAGTGGGATCCAGGAAAGGAGATGCATTTTCTCCATGTCAGTTGTCCCCTTCTTCTTCACCACCTTTTTTCCCTCAGATTCTTGCTTTGAGTCACCATCTGTTTTCTGCCTCATGGCACATTGGGATTAATGTCAGCTCTGTTGCCTGTGACTCAAGGCCCAGATGCCCCTTTCCAGAAACTGCATCGTTTTATGCACAGCGAGACCACTTGTGTTTCCTCTGCATTCTTGGGGCCCTTGTAATCTTAGTCTTCTCATATTCTCCAAGCAGGGCTCCTGTTTTGTTATATGTCATCTCCTCTGGTGCTTTTTAACACAAGTTGAAACTACATTTATAGGCACTCTGGCTTTTCCACTGCACTGTTTTGTTGAAAACATGTGCCTGCTTTGTTAGTAAAGGAATCTCTGCCAAGGAAATTGTATGTGGGAGGGTGTGACTAACTTAGCTAAGGCACTTATCTTTTATCCTATCTGCCTGAGCAACCAAGGCTGCCTTTGATATGACTTATTTCTTCCTCCCCGAGCCCCACACCCCTTCCACCTTTTACTGCTGTCTTTGCTCCCCACATTATTCATAGCTAAATATTTTAGTTCTTCAAAGCTAGCCTGTTCTCAAAGTTGTTTTCTGTTGGGTCATCTGAACCTAAATGATACCCACTCCTGAATGGCAAACAGAGGGCATTAAAATTCTGCTTCCCATTCCCCCCCAGCCCCCCTCCCCCGCAACCCCCTCCCTTAAAGTATTATCAGCAGACCTTGCCAGCTTGGGTTAGGATTGTCCTATTTCCTTTTTGGCAACTTTCAACAGAGCCTGAAATCTTGCCAGGCTGTTCGAAGGAAAATGTGAGTCCCGGTGGCCAAGGAACATACAAATAGGAAAACTAACATGAAGTGCTTTCTGCAAAGCTTGGTTCACGGTCAGGTGTGGTTTGCTTTGCCTTTTGTCTCCAGATTTGTAGCGTGGTCATGAAGGTTGAGATGCAAAAGACCACATAACACTCGTATTTCCATGTATTCAGGCTACAGGTGTATAATGAGTGGCTGCCATTACGAGATGCTGGAGTCGTGTTTGAGGGACTCTGGAGAGCTGGGCAGGGCCGGGGTGGGGGGTGGGTAAGGCATTTGCTAGTGTGGAACTAGGG
>PVHY01002223.1:0-132446 GCA_004024945.1 Uropsilus gracilis | reverse complement strand
GGGCCTCCCCTGGCCGTTGACCCCGAGGTCCGCAGCGGCGACGCCTGGCGCCTGTCCGGCCGCACTTTCTCACGCAGGGACGGGCCACACGCAATTTGGCCAGGACGCTGGTGTGAGCCGGCGACGAGCTAAGTTACTCAGGAAATACTTGCGCACTGTGCAAGTCAGAAGTGTGAAGGGTAGAAGGTGGGGGGGGGGGTCCTAGCCTCGGCGCCCCCTCTTCCCCGGTCCTCTCCGGAGGTCACCGCTCCTAACCCTGGAGCTTATTTAGCAGGAACGGTCATCCATGCAGATCTAAGCGCCTGGCATGGATTATCTCATTTGCTAGCACCACCCTTCGAGTGACTGCAATTACTGCACCGGTTGGGGGGGGGGGGGAAGAGGCCATGGGATGAATGTGTCCAAGGTGACACGCTGGTCCGGGACTCAGGCTCAGTCCTGAGTCAGGGGACTCAGGACTGTCACCCTGAAGTTTGCTTCCAGCCAGTGTAGGAGGCTGCGTTTGCTGGGAGCGTCTGGGCTTGAGGAGCAGGAGTGTGATCCTGGGTTGGCTCCAAGAATGAGCTACCTGGACCTTGGAAAGTGCTGCACAAAGTGGAGTATATTCTGACAGGCTCTTTCCTCGTCGTGGCTGTCGTTTGCCAGTGTCACTTGGGTTTTTCCCCAAGGCTCAGGGGGCCTGTGAAGTGTGCTTTACAACCCTGAAGACACATTCCCCCTCTTGGTTGGGGTTGATTGCGGCCTGATTGCGTGGGTGTGGGAGAGCGGAGAGTTAGGCGGTGGAGGCCTGTATGGCCACTTCCAGGGGACTCCGGTCAACTTGTTCATCTTCTAGGTACTTAGTTTGGTTTGTGGTCGGCCATGGCTGATGTTGGCAACTGAGGCAGTAGATCTGGCTAAATGAAATATCTCTTGGACTCTAAGGCGGAAGGAGGATATAGTTCACCTTTTGATGTCTTATGGGAAAGTTTCTCTGGAGTTTGCAACATAGTCTGTCCGCCCTCCCCCCCTTTTATTGGTGGTTACCGGCCAGAATAGTGCCCCTTACCAACTCATTGTAAAATGCCTTTCTTTAAAATGACGGTTTCAAATGTTAAGTAGAAGTTATGATGTACATGAATTTCTGGCAGATTTTTGCGAGTGAGATTGTAAAGTGAAGTTTTATGATACTCCTTTGAAGCAATCGGTTGGAATATTTCCTAGTTTCATACTTTCATTTTGAGAGAGACCTGTGTTCATTAAATCCCCTTTTCCTTAAAATTTGGGAGTGGTTCTAATGTAAAGTTTTGAAAAAGTTTCAGCCTGGGAAAAGCTATCTTATTGATTTGTGCTTGTTAGCAGCCTGTTTTATCTAAGTGTTCTTCAACTTTTATTGTGACATAGCAGGCCTCCTTACCTGGGGAGAGAATTTTGTAGATAATAACCTGGCAGCCAACAATAGAAACAAACACGCTTATTTTACGCTTCTTTTTCCATGTGTCTTTTTTTAAATACGTAAACAGGAAGATTGCCTGATTTCTGTACAACTACACTTTTGTGTCGATAAATTTGCTTTATTCCACGAAGTAGGACTGAAATTGCACAGTCCTGGGAAGTTCCTCTTTACATTTTGTAGTAGTGGACCCAGCTCATCAGCTCCACTAGCTGCCTGTGAATTCACTGGCAGATGCTGTCCCAGTTTCGTAGGATGACAGATCGTGTTAAAAGTAGTTGAAGTAGCATGGGAAGGAGGGTCCTCATATCCTCACACATTAGTAAGCAAAAGAGAAATAGCTTTTTAAATGCAGATATTGTTAAATAACAATAAAGCTTGGACTCATCATTAAAAATACATCCTTTCCTTGGAAGTTATTTCCTATGATCCTTATTTCCTATGACCATTAGTAAGTAGTTTTCCATTTCTCTGTGGACTGCTAGCTATTAATTACAATAAATATAACTAGTACTGTTCTGTGCTTTGTTCTATGTATTCTTTGGGGTAAAGAAAACGTGCTATTTAATGTTAAAGATAAGATTCAGCGAAGAAGGAAAAAAATCCTCCTGGTAAAGTGCATGCTAGGCTTAGAGAGGTTTATTTTGTGGATGGTGGCATGTTTTATTTGGTACATGAAGAAATAGAGTAGTGGGAGAGATTTAACTGGTATTTCTTCGTTAATTATTTTGAAAATCTCATACTGAACTAAAGGAAAGCAACCCCAGGAAACAGGAATCAAAAATGATCAATCTTGGTAAGCAGGTGTCAAAATTAATTGGCTGGTTCCATGGTAACTTAGCTTTTTTCCTGTCGTAGAGACATCTCCGGGGAATAAGAGTATTCTTCAAATGCTTCTTTAGGCTGGAAGATTGATAGTTGGGTGGAGAAAAGCAGAAGCAACTATAGTATCAGAAGTGGTACTTCAGTGCTTGTAACATTGATTCAAGTCTTCTGAATAAAACACACAGAATTACAAGCCAGTGCTCACATAGGTAAAACACAGTGCATACTGATCTTCAGCCAAAGCTACACTGAAAGTCTTAGGACAGAATCAGAAAGGATGTTGTCATTTTGAAATAAATCAAAGCTATGATGTATGTTAATTTGTTATAGTTGAATAACAGTGTAGTATTAGACTGATATAATTTATTGTAAGCTATTTAAATAACAGTCTCAGAAATTAGTTCCTTCGGATTACTTTTTGTGGTCATGATCTAACATTATGTTGTGAATAATTTTAGATGTAAATTTATTACTGATACATTTATTAAATATTTTCCTAAAACTATTGATTCAGTCTTATTTTATGTCAAGTGCATGCAGATTTTTTTTTTCAGCTCCTTAGGTTAGTTAAATGCAGCTATTGAATTCCACACATTTATATTGGAAGTAGGGTTTCTTGTGACAGCAAAATAAAGATACAGTATCAGAATTGAGGTTGCTATTGTAAACAAAGAGGGGAAAGGTTAAATGTGTAGACATTTTTTTGGTAAAATATTAAAAGGAACAAAGTTGTGTCTGTACATACACCTTAGAAATCCTTTTTATTAATAGGAAACATCAACACCTGAAATGAAATGGAATGTTTCCTGTTACCAAGTCTTTACTTACAAATGTACAAACTAAGATTGTAACATGTCGCTTGTTTGTATTGGATCTTTTTATATTATCAGAACCGAAGAAATTTAAATTTATTTAAATCGAGTGTTTTAAGTTCCTAAATTGATAAAGTAAATGGTGATGGCATGGTTTCCAAGACTACATGTGTCTATGTGACATTAGCAGATTAGATCGACCTCTTCTTTATATATGCTGGTCTTTTAAGGTTCTTTGAAACTACTAGATTTCTTTTGACCCCAGAAGAGCAGCACAAGCTCTTAGTTCTCTTTGAATCCTCTTTCTTATCCTGTCTTTACTTGACTAATTACTAAACATCTTCAAATTAGTTTCTGAAGACCTTTCAGAGTCCTTACCTGTTATTACGTACTTTGAGAGCTTTTTTTTCCTTCTTAGTATTTTAAAAACAAACAATTTAATAACCATTATAATTAGCAAAAGGGATCAACAGAAAGGAAGAGAAGACCCACATGTTCATCTTAGTGACTGCTAAAGAAGCATTCAATAACATCCAACATCCATTTATGAGAAAAACTCTCCCTCGAAATGAGAAAAAGTGGAACTTACCTAGATATTCTAAAAGCTATACGCGACAAACCCACAGCCATTGTACTCAGTGGTGCGAAGTCAGAGACATCCCACTAATACCAGAGAACAAGACTGTGTGGTTATTTAACATGATTCTGGAAATCCTAGCTCAAGTAGTTAGGGCATAAAAGGAATCCAAATCAGAGAAGTGAAACTTATCTACAGGTGATAGCTAATATACTTGGAGAAACCAAACGGCTCCATAAGAAAATGTTTAGAAATAATAAATGAATGTGGTAAAGTGACAGGATGCATAATGAATACACAAACACCTGCAGCATTTCTATAGGCAAACAGCTTAGCCAAAAGGGAAATAAGGAAAACAGTTTCATTTACAATCACAAACAAAAAATGAAATACTTGGTAATAAACTTAAGGAGGTGAAAGAACTATACTCTGAGAACTTTGATACATGAAATAAAAGAAGACTTAAAGAAATGAAAAGATATTCCGTGTTAGTGGATTGGAAGAATTAACACTCAAAATGGCTCTATTTAACCAAGGTAATTTATTGATTCAATGACATACCTATCAGTATATCAGTGACTTTTTTCAAGCCAACAAAATTTTTATGACGTTTTGACATATGTATACACCTCTGAGACTATCACCAAGATGAGTTAATAAAAATATCCTGAAAGTTCTTGGTGCCATTTTGTAATTCCCCCATTTCTTATTGTTCTACAATGATCATTTCCAATGTATTAGAAGTTCATCTTTCTAATTCTGGAGTGATATTTCAGTATATGGATATACTACAGTTTGTGCCTCATTAAATTGGTGATAACAGTGGTTATTTCCATTTTTTGGCCTTTTTTTTTGAGACTAGGTCTCGCTATTTTTGCTCGTGGAACCGCAGGCTCACATTGCCCAGGGTATCACAGACTCAAGCAATCCCCAGCTTCAGCTTCCTAGATAGCTGGGATTACAGGCACGCGCCACCATGCCCAGTTATTTTTTGGGACTAGATCTTGCTGTTTTGCCCCAAGTGGGACGCGAACCATGATCCCTAGCCCCAGTCACTTCATAGGCTGAAGCTTATAGGCACGCACCACTGTGCCCGGCTGGCTCTTCTTTCTAATGCTGATATGAACTTTATGTGTAAGTGTTCATATGCACATCTTTTCATATAGCTTTCTTAAATACTAGGAGGACAATAACTAGCTCCATGATTGCTATATATGTATTTTACTGTTTAATTGTCAAGCTCTCTTCCAGAGTACTTTTATCATTACGTTTCCCATCAATGGTCTATGAATTCTAGTTAATTCTTATTCTCACCAGCACTTGGTGTGATCAGTCTTTTAAGTTGTAGTGGTTAAAGTAGGCTTATAGTAGTATATCGCTGTGGTTTAACTTGCATTTTCTTAATGACTGATGATGTTAGTCATCTTGTAGTTACTTGCCATATATATATATATATATATATATATATATCTTTGGTGAGGTGTCCAGATTTTTTTACATACTTAATTTTTTTGCTTATTGATTTTTATAATTTCTCTACAATTTCTGAATACTAGTTCCATATCAATAAATCATTTACAAATACATTCATATGCCAATATTTTCATTCTTAGCAGTGTTTTCAAAGACTTGTAGGGATTTTAAATTTGATGAATTTCAGGGTTATTTTTTTCCTTTAGGGAATGTGCTTTTGTGTGTATCTGAGCGATCATTCTCTAAATCAGAGATTTTAATTTACTTTGAATTTACTTTGACATTAATAGCCATTCCAACATTCTTTTGATTCTTGTTTGCATGTTGTATCTTTTTTGACTTGGGAAGAAAAGTGCGTGTATATATATTTCTGGGTATGTGTAGTGAAGATGATAATCCAATGTAATAATCCAATTCTAATGCAGTTTAATAATCTCTCTTTTTATTGGCTTCTTGAGATTAGTTACATTAAACACACTTAAATATATTTTAGCATTTCATTTTAGTATTCTGTTGGCCTTTGGGTATTACTTTCTTAGAGGTGTTGCTAGTATGCTAGTGATTACAATATGCATACTTAGTTTTTATAGTCCACTCAGTTCATATTTTATTACTGGAGGTAAAATTAAGAAGTTTTAGAACCATGTAATTGTATTTATCTTCTTCACCGGCCTTTATTATAGTTGTTCTATATCACTTGTATGTCTGTGGCTGACTCCGTTAGATAAAGTTATAAATTTGGCACTTAATAACCACACATATTTTACAGAACCTAAGAGGAGAAAAAGTAGTCTTTCATATTTTCTTAGATAATCTTTTGTTTTTGGTTTATCACTCAAAGTACATTTTCTTCCCCTGGATCATTTCCCATTAGTCTGAGCTCAAGAACAATTGTTGATATAGTTTTTAGTCTTTGTTGGTATGAGAATAGCTTTGTTTTACCGTCTTTGCTGAAGACCATTTTTTCAGGTATAGAATTATGAGTTGACAATCTTTTTTATTCAGCATTTTAAGGATTTCTCTCTCTCGTAACTGCCATGGTTTCTGGTGGGAAATCTAACCACTGAACTTGTTTTCCCCTTATGCGTCAGATATTGCTAAATGAAGTCTTTGTGAAATATGACTGTGGTCGGAGCAGGCTGTCCAAAGTAGTGTGAGTACAGTAGACTAGCTCTCTGAGTCTGTGTTATACTTTGTGATGGCTACACAACCATCTCCCTCTCAGTGACACATTCCTCAGAACGCACCCCTGTGGTAGTCAGTTGTAACATTTCTTTTCTGTTATTTATTTATTTATTTTTTTGAGACTAGGTCTCACTATTTTTGCCCGTGGAACTGCAGGCTCACGTTGCTCTGGGTACCACAGACTCAAGCAATCCCCAGCCTCAGCTTCCAGGTAGCTGGGATTACAGGCATGCACCACCATGCCTAGCTATATTTTTTTGGAACTAGGTCTCACTATGTGCCCCAGGTGGGACTCGAACCGTGATCCCTAGCCCCAGCCACTTCATAGGCTGGAGCTTAGAGACACGAGCCACCGTGCCTGGCTCTGTTACTTTTTATAAGTTTCATTTTTCTGTTGAGAACATCTCTCTGTTTACTTCATCTTTACCTCATCAAGACTAGTGATAATAGTTACTGTCTTTGATGATTCCAATTTCTGGAATTCCTTGGGGTTGACAACTACTGATTATCTTTTCCCTTGAAAATTGGTCACATTTTTCATTTTTTTTTTTTTTTTAATGTGGAGTGGTTTTGTTTTCTGGGCATTGTGAATGTCATATTATGTAAGCATTGAGGCCTCTTGTTCTTGGGGAATGTTGAGTTTTGTCTGTTGATATAACTATTTATCTTTTTAGTAGGCAAGTAGGCCATTACTTTCAAGTAGCACATTCTCTAACTTTCTGAGGACAGTGATTCTAATTTTAGTTCCATTTTAAAGTCTTTGGGTCTGAATAAACACATCCCTCTCAGGAATTACCCTGAGACCTGTGCAGTGTTTTAAACTTTTATTCAGTTCTCCAAGCCTTTGTTAGCTGCTTTTAGGTCTGTCCTACACAGAAGCAGCTCAAGTTGAGTCTGGCTCTTGGGTTTAGACAGAGTTAGGACAGTGCCATCTTTCTCTCTTCTCTTCTTGGGATCCCTGCCACATTCTTTGGCTTGCCTTCCCAGTGGCTTTTGCTGGATTAGCAGACTTTCTCCTGAGTTCATCGTTACATGCATGTTTTGCTGCCATTCTCGCCAGTGTTCATATCCTCTCCAGCTCTATGGTCATTGTTTTAGGAAGGTCTAATCTTTTCTTGGGTCTAACAATAACCCTTTAATCAGTCTCATGCCACTTTAATGTTGTTTCACTCTGTTCTCTGCTACCCAGAGACCATTCTGACACCCTGATGGTCTTCCACACGGTAGTTCAAGTTCTACAAGTGTCAGCTCTTTGAATCTGATCTGTTTATGGGCTGCTCATCCCTGTAATCTCTTCCATTATCTTAATGGGAGAGTAAAGGATGCTGACTCTGCCATCCTTTCATCAGTACAGGATGATACTCAACGCTGTCTGTACTGCTGCTGTACCTACACTCAGTCATCATGCTTGCTTTGTACCCAGGAGGGATGGTTGAAGGGACTCCAGTCTCGCATGCTCCCCCAGTCCAGAAGAGGAATACTTAAGAAGACCTTTATAGTTAAAAAGTAAACATTTTAAAAATAAGAGCACTGTATAAATTAGAACCTTTAAATGGATTCTGTGTCTCATTAAAAAGGTAGATCATTTAAGAGCATTTTCCATGTTTTAATGTACTAACTTTAATGCAGACTTTATTCATCCTCTTTTGACAATATAATTATGCTATTAATGAATTTTTTCTAGAAAGTGCAATTTATTATTCAATTTCATCTAAGAGTAATATTAATCGCATTAAAACTAGCCTTTCAAGATGCAAATGATCAGTTTAGAGAAGTGGTAGAATGTGGGAAAAACTTCCATGTATATTGTTTTCTTGTTGCTGATGAAAAATCTTGTGGAGTTGAGTCTTATTTTTATAGTGGGAAGAGGATAAAAAATCTGAAGCAACTATTGTTGCAAATTCTCAAAGCTACTAAGTGACAGATGACTTGCCAGAATAAGTCTTTTTCCAGATCCAGCCATCTTTCACTCTTCAGTAGGGAGCTTCTCCTTAGTTATGAACTCATCATCTTCTGGATTTCCAGGTAGCAGAGATATTAATTAAGATAATGCGTTTGGTACCAAACTGATGTGGTTCTGAGATCTATGTCTGCCACCAACATGAACTAACATGAATTTGTTCACTGCTTTGCTGAACACTTGAAGTTTTACATTAAAAAAATGTTTATGAAATAAATATTACTTACTTCACACACAGGGAGACTGAGGTTTGGAAGGTTAAGTAACGCACTCATTAAGAGACCAAACTGAGTGTATGGCAGGCATCCAAAATCTGAGCCGGTTCTTTATTGGTTCGAGCAGACGGGCAATGTGAGTCCCAGAGCCCTCGGTGGATTTTATAGACTTTAATGCTCTCAGGGAACCAGGTCCACAGGAACACCAGGCAGGGAGACTGCCAGGCACAGGTGCTGGGGGGCAAGCTCCCCCAATTCCCAGGAATCTTCACACCCTCTCTCTGGGCTTTCTGACGTTCACTCCTTTCTGTGCTCTACCGAGCGCTCTCTTTTTCTCCTGCCCCCAAGGTGATGCCACCCCTTTTTCTCCACCTCCCAGGTCCAGGTGTGACCAATCACGCATGTGCACACCCCTGGGCTAGGCACGTACACAGTCGTGGGGAAGGCAGGGTACCACAGGTGCTGGTCATAGAGGCTAATGGTGAATGGCAAAGCCCTGAAAACTCATTTACCCCACACTGAGATTCTTGGAGCTCTTCAAGAGTTGCCTGCTTCTCTTTAAGTTTTTCAGTTATGTCTTTTCCGTTCTTTAGTGAGAAGAGAATAATGGTCAATGTACATGTACAGCCAAAAAACCCTATAGTGGTGACCAGGGGGAGGCAGGGGAAGCAGGAGGTAATAGAGGAAAGGGGATATGGCATTGGCACTGGAGGTTGGTGGAGGGAGAGTGAAGCATGTGCACATGTGGAGGTGTGAAGTTGTACCCCCAAATTATATAGTTATATAAATAATTGACATCTCAGTAAATTTTGGAAGAAAGTATTAACATGGAATGATCCCAAAGTAATTTTTATATTCGTTTTTCAAAAAAGCTTAGGAAGATTTTTTCAATGAGGATAAAAACGTACCTCCTAAATTGCTAAGTAACCGGACTGTCTATGTTTACATTACAGATGGACACAGTACATGTCTGTATAAAGGCATAGACATACCTGACATTCTGGAGCTTTAGAGCAAAGTGAGGTCCTTAATTCTCTATGATAATTATCGTTGCTTACTTACTCTTCATTATACTGTTTTTTCGTATGTTGCCTTCCTTTCTAGAACTAAGGTGTACAATGTGGCAGTCAGTAGCCATGTGTGGTTATTAAAATTAATTAATTTTTCCAAATGCTGCAACGCCACAGTGCTGGCATATTGGACATTAAGTGTATGGGGCATTTCTGTCATTGCAGGAGATTCCTTGGACAACATCATTCTAAACTGTAAGGTCTGAATGGGCAGAGAATGTTTTTTATTTTATTTTTATTTTTATTTATTTATTTATTTATTTATTTATTTATTTATTTATTTATTTATTTATTTATTTATTTATTTATTTTCTTTGAGATTAGGTTTCACTATGTTGCCTGGGGTAGTCCTGATCTCAGCCTCCCAGGTAGCTGGGATTACAGGCGCCTGCCACCACACCCAGCTCCTTTTTCAAGATCAGGTCTCACTATGTTACGTGGGATAGTCTCGAACCTGTGAACTCAAGCAATCCCAGGCCTCTTGCCTCTCAGCGCTTGAACTACAGGAGTGTGCCACCATGCCTGACTTATTTTATTTTTTCCACTTTTTTACCTTATTAACCCTTTTGAGATAAAATTCATATACCTACTTTTCACTAGTTTAAAGTGCAGAGTTGTGCAACTATAATCATTATTATATTTTTTGTAGTTTAAAAATTTTAATGTTTTTTTATTTGTGTATAGTGCTTCATGTTTTTTTCCCATCCAATTCCATATATATCCTTCACTTTTCTCCCTCCCCATCTCTCCTTACTACTAAGTAGCTTAAAGCTTTTCTTCTTTGTTGACTCATCCATTATTTAAATAATAGGAGTTTTTACGGTCAGGTCCAATATTTGTTTTTGTCATTCTGACTTGCTCTTTTACATATCATTCCCTTTAATTGCTTCTATTTTGCAGTAGGGCGCAACATTTTGTCCTTTCCTGTGCTGAATAATACTCCACTGTCTGGATATACCACATCTTAATAATTCAGTCAGTGGAAACTTAGCTATTTTCATGTTGTACTATTGTAAATAAGTTGTTGTGGAGCATATGGTTTTTCTGAATGGATGGTTTTACATTCTGTGGTTAGATGTCCAAGAATGATATGCTGTGTCATAGAATTTTCATTTTTAGATTTTTAAAAAATAAATCCAGATGGCTTTAAAAATAGACTGCACCATTATACATGGCTGTCAACAGTGTAATAATTAGAATTTCTCTGTATCCTCTCCAGCAGTTGTTATTGGGAATCTTTTTAATATCTGTTATTCTTACAGGTATGCGATGTCCTTTTAACTTGTGCGTTTGTAATGGGGAGTGATTGCAAACATAATTCCATGTATCTCTGGGCCATTTACATGAATTGTGTGATTAGATTAGCTGTTCATATGTTAATTGCTGCTCATATGTTCATATGTCAATTGTTTTTCTATTGTTGAATTTATAAGATTTTTTATAAATCTTAGATACCGACCTGCTTTTGGGTGTGTAATGTTTATTGACTCCCATTCAGTAGGATGTCTTGTTAATTTACTTTTATTTTCTTTTACAAAGGTTTTTAATTTGAGGCAATTTTTTTGAAAAGTTTTGCTTTTATTTCCCTTGTAATAGGGGCTCAAATCTCCAGAAACACCTTTTTCTTTAATGTCATCGAACATACAGCTGATGTTTTCTTCTATATATTTTATTGTTGCAGGTCATATACATAAATCTTTAATCCATTTGGAGCTTATTTTTTATGCATGAGTTAGAATGATCCAATTTGTGTGTGTGTGTGTGTGTGTGTGTTGCCTTTGTAGCCTGCCATTTTGCTGTATTCATTTATTTTTTCTAATAACTGGTGGAATCCTTAATATTTTCTATATATTAGCTGTGAATAGTTTTACTTTATTTACAACTTTTACTTGTTATTTCAGGTTGAATGGTTGCTTTAGCCAAAGACTCTTAATAGTAAATTAAACACAAATGGTGACAGTGGACATTCTTGTCTTGTTCCTAATCTTAAAGGGAAAACTTTAAAACTTTCCACCATGGAATGTTCTACTAGCTGTTGGTTTGTGATATTGTGGCTTTTATCATCTTGAAATAGGTTGTTCTGCTCTCATCTGGTTTAGTGTTTTAGTCATAAATGAATGTCATAGTCAAGTGTTCTCTCTACATCTATTAACACCGTCATAGGATTTTATTTCTTTTATTAATATAACACTTTTATATTGAAAGATAATATATGTGAAACTATCCTTTCATCCCTGGGATAAATCTCACCGGATTATGCTCCATCATCCTTGCAGACATGATCCTTGAATTTTCTTCATTTTATAATATCTTCATCAAATTTTGATTTACCATCTGGATAGAGAGCAACACTTCAGTTGATTTAATATTAGTTTTTTGTAATGTTTGTGCTGTATTTCCTGCATTGATTGGTGATTACTTCTCTGTTACAAACAGCGTAGTGTCATTGGTCAGGAATTCTGGATTGGACAGTACATCTAGATGGAACATTGGCAAAGCATCTGGGAATGTGGCAGACATCTAAACAGGGATTGGCAAACTTCTGCAAAGGGCCAGAGAGCAGATATTTTTGACTTTGCAGACCAGATGGGCTCTGTTGTCACTACTCAACCCTGTTCTAGTTGTGTGTTGTATGCTGGCAGTCTTGGACAATATGTAAACAAATGGGTGTAACTGTGTTCCAATACAACTTCATTTTCACCAGCAAGCAATCCATCAGAAATGATGAAGCTCTAATCTGACTGACAGGTCTGTGTGGCTCCTGACATTGAGACGAGCTACAGACTTTTCAAAATAAGTTAATTGTTGGAATTTACAATGCTTTCTAGAACACTGTCACTGTCAGCAGTAGTAGTAATGTAGTAAGCCTGTTTTCCCTTTTAGTAGCTAAGTTGTAGGCTACTAAATTTCTGGAGACCTCTCTGCAGTTGGAATGTAAAGGAATTAGGAGTAAGAAATAAGGGAATAAACGGAGAACTGGGTGCTTGTGAGCAGAGTATGAGCTTGCAGAGCAAGACTTCAGAATTTTAGAAGCCAGACAGTTCAGGCTCTAAATATATCCAGTGTTGGTAATGGGAATGTTTTGCACAAATGACTTGGAGGTGAAGGTGCTTGAGTTGAAAAGAGATTAGAAAACAACAAAGAGAAAATTGCTCTGTTCTGACTGTGGGAGTGACAGTGGCTTCATCCCTTCTATGCCTTGGTGGTGAGGAATGGTTTTCCACCCTTTCAATCTTGGTTGCTTTCAGCTCCCTCTTCCCTTCCCCCGTGTTCCATGGTGAGTGGAGAGGGCAAATCTGGTTACATAAGTGGAAGCAAAGGTGGGCTCTTGGCAGAGGTTTCAGTACTTTGGGGTGGAAGGTGGAGGTAGAGCAGGGATTCAGAGACCGTGGTGAGTACAGTATTCTTTCAAATGGGTGCAGTTGTGCTCCCAAGGTCACGCATGGGGTCCAGGGACAGTCTGGCGTACATTTATGTGGCCTTGGTGGGGAAGCATAACTTGCATCACCTTGTGTAGATGGGTGAAAGCCTTACAGAGTAGCTCATTGAGCATCTGTTTCTCAGGAGGAGGAGGTGGTGTAGATTTTATTCTTTCTGTTTTAGGGATTTTGCTTTTTTAAATTAAAAAAATTTCTATTTTTCATACTGCATCAGTTACGTCTGTATGGTTATTGTTCCCCTTCAGTATAGCCCTCCTATCCATAATGCTTTGCTGTACCATCACCCTTTTCCTCTCTATTACCCTGTTATCCACTCCGATGACTCCAAGTCCTCTCACTGTAAGTCCTTGGTCTATGTTGGGCCTTCTGGTTTCTTTTTTTCCTTTCCTGGATCAATGTCCTTTTCCTGGTTCTGGAACACAGCAGACCAGGCTGATCAGCGTATATTTTAAACAAAGTATGGATTTGGGTAACATAGACAGACATCTTCAGTCGCCCCAGATCTGTTCCAAAATAGAAAGATTTGGGGGAAAGAAACCCCACATGGCAGTAGAGAAAAGAGGTGATTCCCTCAGAGGCCGTGTGTGGGAGGTGCGTATGCGACTAGGAAAATGAATTAAATTGGAAATCATAGTTGCAAAACAGAAATGGTTCTTAAATTTCCAGCTCCATTTCCTGATAAAAAGAGCTGTGTGTTTCTTGACTGTGTATGAAGATGCATTTTGAGTGTGTTAGACCTCTGGTCTTGCATTATAGAAGAAATTGAAACAGAAGTGCTGGTGTGGGGTCACAGAACAAATTAAAATTTTCTTTAAAATTTAATTCCCAAGGTTTAAGCTTCTAACACACAAGCTTAATGCATGTGTGAGTATTTGCATCATTAGATCCAGTCCTGATTTGGGAAGTTTTAACAACTTAAATTATAGTATTTTTTAAATTTTATTTTAAGGGTTTGTTCCAGTTGTAAACTAGAAACTAGAGAGGACTTATTCATGGACCTTACTGAACTCTGAGCCAGAGCTAGGTCCAGAGGCAACGCTTACACATGATTTCCCCTTTCCTTATATGCTTTTTGAGAAGAGGCAATAGCGTGACTGAGTTTGTAGTAATAAAATACTATCTTTATTAATATTCTCTAGTTGTTTGTTTCTTTTTTCTTGAGATGAGGTCTCTTTATGTTGCCTATGTACTATGGGGTTTTTCCGATCCCATGGACTTGAGTGATCCCCAGCCTCAGCCTCCCAGGTAGCTGGGATTACAGGCACCTGCCACCACACCCAGCTGCTTTTTCAAGACCAGGTCTCGCTATGTTGCCCGAGATTGTCTTAAACCTGCGAACTCAAACAATCCTAGGCTTCTTGCCTCCCAGTGCTTGGATTAAAGGCGCGTGTCACCACACCGGCTTATTTCTTTATTAATATTCTCTATTTGTTGAGACTTTTTTCTAATTTCCTTTAGCTCTTAGTCCGTAGTTTCCTCTAGTCTTTTTTTTTTTTTTTTTTTGGACAATTGTTTAAAGTCTTTGTCTAGCGAGTCTGGTTTCTGGTTCATTTCTCCTGTGCATGTGCCATTTTTTTTTTAACTTTAATGAATTTTTTTTATTTATATATATTTCACATCATTTCAGTCCCTGGGGGTCACCCACCACCTCCCCTTCCCACCCGCTCCATCTGTTCCCCATTCTCCCCTTGTGCAGTTTCATTTGGTTGACCATTTTCTTGTTTCTTTGCAGACTTTAAATGTTTTGTTGGTGACTGGACATTTGATGATTACATGTGCTAACTCCGGAAATCAGATTCTTCCCCCCCCCACTGAGGCTTTGCTTTTGTTGCAATATGTGGGTTGTGTTGTGTATTTGTTTAATAATTTTTCTAAAATACTTTTGTAATGACTGTATTCTGTGTCCTGTGTGGTCTATAAAATCTGTTCCTTGTCTTGGCTACTGGTTTCACAGTGGTTTCTTTGAATTCCTGAAGCCAAGGGAAAAATGGAAAACTCTCCCCGTCTTTGTAGACTGACTCTCCTTCAGTGCTCATGCTCGGTGAGGTTGTGCATGAGTCTGCCATCACCTCCACTTTTTTCTTCTGGGTCTAAAAATTAGCCAGAGGTAAAATTCTGGTCTTCCCTGGGCATACATCTTGCATGTGGTTTCCTAAATCGCCCTTAGTAGAGCCCTCACTAGAGTTTTTCAAAAGGGCCCTGATCTTCAAAGAATCTTTCTTCCCAGATTTTCCTCCCCGGTTATTGATCTATGCGTTGTTTGTTTGCACTGTAGTCTTTTTTTCCCCCAGCAGATGAGAACATTTAATTTCCATGCATTATTGATCACTTACTATGTACCAAGCAAAATATTTGATGTATTACACTATCTTCCTTGTTTATTGATTATATATTTTTTCTTACATCGTTGTATACCACAAAGTTCTCCCACCGCCATGTTACCCATGAACTATCAGCATGATCCCTTGTGCTCATTCCTCTCCTGATTTTGCCGTCCCTCTCCCCCCTCCCTTGCTGTATGCTTTAGTTCTGTTATCAGCCTGTTGGTTTTAACTTTCTCTTGTCCTTTTGTTTTGTTTTTTTATATCCCATGTATAAGTGAGATTGTTCAATATTTTTTTTTCTGGCTTATTTCAGTTAGCATAATTCCTTCTAGCTCATTCCATGTTGAGTGACATAAGTTTGTCTTTTTAGATTGCTGAATCAATAGTATTCCACTGTGTAAATATACCACAACTTATTTTTTAAGTTAATTAATTAGTTTATATATATGTTTCACATCTTTGTATTCCCCAGGGATCACCTACCACCTTCCCTCCCTGATGTCTCCCTCCTATCCCCTCCCCTTGTGTTCTTTAGTTTGGTTGTTAGCTTCTTGGGACTTTTCTTCCTGGCTTTTTGCTGTTTTTCCTATTACCTATATATTAGTGAAACCACTTGGTTTCTGTCTTTTTCTTTCTGACTTGTTTCTGCCAATATAATTTCTTCTAGGTATATCCATGTCATAAATTTGTCATTTTTATTTGATGAGTAATATTCCATTGTGTATAGATACCACATCTTTTTCATCCATTCATCTGTCTTGGGACATTTGGGTTGTTTCCATGTCCTTGCAATTATAAATAGTGCTGCAGTAAACATCCGAGCACAGGTGTTCCTTTGTATAAGTATTGAGGTCTCCTTTGGGTAGATTCCCAGAAGAGCAATTGCTGGGTCAAATCGTAGTTCCATTTTCATTAGTTTGAGGGTCCTCCACACAGCTTTCCATAGTGACTGGACCAGTTGACATTCCCATCAGCAGTGTAAGAGTGTTCCTTTCTCTCTGTATCCACGCCAGCACTTGTTGTTACCCATTTTCTTTATGTACCACCACTTCTTGATCCAGTTGTTTGTTTTTGGGCATTTGGGTTGTTTCCATATCCTGGCTATTGTAAATAGTGCTGCAGTAAGCATAGGCGTGCAGGTTTCCTTTTGAATTATCCATTATAACTTTTTTTTACCTGAGGTAGGGGTTTCTGTTTGTCTTAATAGCATTTGTGAGACTACCTTTCTGTATACCTGTTTGTTTTTTTTTCCCAGTCTTGAAAGAATTCCATATTAGATGAGGGATGATTTTCATGCTGCATCAGCAAATGGCTTTGTGAACTAAATGTAAAATTGTTAGGCAAAGATCAGCTGCTCAAGAGATTAGTGCAGTGAAATTCATGGGTTCCTTCCTGCATTTGACTTTAATAAAGTTAAACCTGTCTTCTCCAGAGTCATAACCACTTCATCAGGACTACCTGCTAGGGTTTTATTTTTAGACATTCTCCACTGAGCACTGAAGAATTTGCAATCCCCCAAATAGTCATGTTGCTTCACAAGCTTCATGCTTGTGAAAATAAGTACACGCACTTCTGTCAGGAATATTGTTGAATGTCATTTTTTAAATACACTACCAGATTCAATTTGACACTACTTTGTGTAGGGTTTTTCTATGAAAAATATTTGTTATTTTCATTTCTTCTTATGTTGGTTTTGTCAAGTCCTATTTTTAAAAGAATTTTTCCATTTCCATCTAAATCGTCAAGATT
This sequence comes from Uropsilus gracilis, assembly GCA_004024945.1. Lineage (NCBI taxonomy): Eukaryota > Metazoa > Chordata > Mammalia > Eulipotyphla > Talpidae > Uropsilus > Uropsilus gracilis. The sequence goes on along the minus strand of PVHY01002223.1, from coordinate 115,384 downwards.
ATTGGTATGAAGTTGTTTCAGTTTTTGTCTATGGCAGAAGTAATATCCTTTTTTTTTCTTTCTGATAATAGTAGCTAATTTTTTTCCATTTTTTTCTTGATTAATTTTGCTAGGGGTTTGTCAATTTTATGGTCACCATAAAACCAACTTTAGTTCTGTTAGTTTTCCTTATTGTGTGGCTGTTATCTGTTTCAGAGATTTCTATTCTTTTTTATTGCTTTGCTATATTTTCCTGTGGTTTAATTTACTGTTCTCTTTTTTTTTTCCTAGACTCTTGAACTGTCAACATAGATAATTGATTTTCAACTTTCTAAACTATAATTTTCTCTCCAAACTATCTGGTTTCACATCTTATAAATTTTGTTATATTGTAGCTTTAGTATTATTCTTGAAAAAATCCAATTCTAGTTACTGAGAAGTCTGTTACTTAATTTCCAAATATGTGAGAATTTGTAGTTTATCTTTTTGAGTGTGTGAGGTTACTGTATATGGGACTGCCACTAATTGTATGGATTTTGGATGCATGATTACCATTCCCGGTTGGCATGGATTGATTAAATGAATTTAATTTAATTAATTTTTGCTATGATTTAAGAATAAGTGTTCAGTGGGTACCTTGGCGGTGAGTATAGTATGTTAACATACGTGTAAAGAGGTGTGAACCTGTGCTAGCATATCATAAACATCATCACAGACCAGTGTTACTTCACTGAAAAACAGAAAGTATGCTAGGAATAAACAGAAAATTATAAGAATTTTGGCTGCTATAAATAATATAAATTAAGTTAAAATGCATCTAACTAGTTAAGAAAATATAAAGTAATCAAATATGGAGAAGAGGAACTTTTTTCCCCTCTTTTTTTTTTATGTCAACCTTAGCTTTTGAAAGACCTTTGCAAGTTCACAGGGTGAAAAAAAATATCTGGAGGTTCAAGGTTGTCAAGTGCTTCTACCCAGATGGCATCTCCTGGGTTTCAGGCCCTAAGATCCTTTCAGAGCACTTGCCAAGGCTGTGAGTGTTTCCTGTAATTTTCTCAGTTATCAGGGCCTGTTTTTTATCTTGATCTCCTCTCAGGCTTCAGGGGAAGAGCATCTCTTCAAGTGTTCCAGGGCCTCCCTGGTTTTTATTCTGTATCTAAAATTGGTGGTTGAATTGAGCCTTATCGGATGTTGGGAAAACTGTTCGCTGCTGGTGTTTTGCTGGAGACACTTGGCTGAAGTGTCTTCCTTAAGTGCATTGTACTTGCTACTGTATTTCTCAGATGGGAGTGATACCACGTGAGGCAACTTTATTATCACCTTCCATTCATGTCCCCTTGCAGTTCTCCACCTGTGAGCAAGCCCCGGTAACTGCAGCACTGTGCTGTACCTATGGTTCCACTCACTCATCCGCCACCCTCGGTGGGGCTCTTACTGCCACCTGACCAGTGAGTGCCATCCCGGACATCTGCTTTCTGGATCTGTTGTTTTTGGTCACCCATCCACCCACCCACCACCGTGAGGTGGTTTGTGCAATGAGAATTGAGTGTAACTAGTGTATTTGGGAGCAGTACCCCAGAGAAGAGCGCCTGAGAGGGATGCCATCTCATCAGTAACTTCATGCTTGCCTAGAGCTTATCCCACAGTGCTGCAGGAAATACTCTTCGTTTTTACAGGGTTTAGGTAGCATGGGGGTATGTAACGTCTTTAATAAAATCATCCACAGATGAAGACTGGTCCCTGGAAAGATGCTGATTCTCAGGTGCGGCATTCCATCACAGAACAGTCTGGCATTCATGCTGAGGGATAAGGCAAACCTTATCTCCTATTACCTGTCCTGGAAAACTGGAGACAGAATAATTTGCATGGATGTCACTGAAGGAGTGATAGGTATTGCCAGCCCCCTGGGAAGTTTACCTAAAGCTTCATTCCCTTAGAAGATAATCTATTTGTGAGCGTCCCCCACATACCTCATAGAAACCAATATGTTTCCTTAGATGATAACCCATTTGTGAGCAGCCCCCAGTTATCTCACAGAAACCAGTATGTTAACCAATTTTATTATCCCCTCACCATTTGCCTTCCTTTGAAATGCATCCTGAATTGTACCTGCTTGAGCCACTTTTTTCCTTTGTCTGAAACCTTTATAAGGACTTGTGGAGTCATTAAAATTTGCTGGATGACGTATACTTTCATTCAGCCCCAGTCTCTATGGTTGTCTCTCTCTCTCTCTCTCTCTCGTCTGTCTGCTCTTGTACCCTACGTTCAGCTGTCAACGCTCAGGCACTTTTAACCAACCACAGAAAAGAGGACCCCAGCAGCCAGAGGGAAGCCCATCAACCGTGTTGCAGGTACTGGTCTGCACAAGCCAGGCTGGAGTGCAGGGAGATGGCGAGGGGTTGAGAGGCCGTGGGTGTAGCTCTGCCACTATCCAGCACTGCATGACACATGTCCATTCTCAGCAGTGCAGGATGGACCACGTCACTTCCTAAAGTCTTGGTGCAGATTTCTTCCTTTTCTCCTCATTCTCACTGATAAAAATTGGTGATATTATCAGTTCTTACCATTTTAACCATTTTGTTGGGTGGGAAGCAGGTATGTTGGTGTGTTTGTATTTGGTATTTCAATGATGGTTGTTATTGTTTTGGATCTAGTCAGGAAAGAGAATCCCACACTGAGTTGGATAGGAAAAGTTTAATGTCAGGAAGTGCTGGCATGCCAAGGACTGGGCGATGAGAAAGTGGCGAGTGAGAAGTAAAGTGAACCGAAGAATAGGAGCTAGCAGATGTAAGGAGGTGGCCCCCACCCCTACCCTGATGGCTGAGAAGCCCACCTCCTCCACGGAGACCCTAGCCTGCTGGGAGAGTGTATCTGTGACTCTGAGCAAGTCCAGTCTCTTGATCTTCATGGGTCAAGTCTGCTCCACACCTGCTCTCAGCAACTTGCTGTGGTGACCTACAGGATTCCTGGGATTCTGTTGGGTCGTTCCCCCTGGGGGCGCCCTGCCACAGTTGCCTGAGGGACTTGCTGGGGGAAACAGCTGGTGGCCAGATGCTGCTGGTGGTTGTGACCCAGGGGGCTGATGCTGGTGCTGATGAGGAGTGGAAGGGAGGACGTGAGCAGGAGGGCACTGACAGTCACCACAGATTCGGCCTCTCCCATCTTGTGGGACCCGGGTTGTCGAATGGGGATCCACGGTGACTTTCTGCCCTAGACTGACTCCCCATCCTTCATCCACGTGTCTGGAACCATGTTGTGCTGCTAGAGTGTGGTGCTAGAGTCAAGGCAGTGCCGGAGCTTCGTGGGGATTCTAGCTGCAACTGGGTCCCAAGCCAGGAGTCCACTGTCTGCATTATGAATGGGAAACCTGGAGCAGTTGCTCCTGTTGTTAGGACTCATCCACGGTTCCACACTCTGATTAATGGCTCTACTGGTTATTTCAGCTTTGGCCTATGTGTGTGTGTGTGTGTGTGTGTTGTTTCAGCTTTGGCCAGTGTGTGTGTGTGTTGTTTCAGCTTTGGCCAGTGTGTGTGTGTGGGAGGGCTGGGACGTGGGGGGAAGAGCACCCCATATATTTTGCACATCAGTGTCTCAGACTGCAGATACCAGCTCATCTGTAAGGGCATGCAGGCAATCTGATCTGGTCTCTCCACCGTGGACTAAAGTCCACTGCCACTATTCTGCACCCTTCCACACCGGGAAGGGTGCACCATCATCTCAAGTGATGCACCCCCTGTTTCTCTTGTGACTGTGTGTGCCCCCCCTGCTCCTGTGCAGTTTCTGGACTTTAGAGCCCAATGTGTGTGTGTGTGCCCTTGAGCCAACAGTCTCAGAGAAGCTCCAACTGACGCCTGCCCTCCCTGGCATGGATGTCCTCCCCTGCTGGTGCTCCAGATGTATTTTAATGACAGTTTTTCCTGACCCTTGTGCCTTGCCGTTGCTCTTGCGGCTTACATAGTCATTTGTGTTGCAGTCAGGGGTCGTTTGTTTCAGGCATGCCTCAGTTGTCCAAATGTGGAAGTGTCAAGTCCGGAGTCTCACTCTGCCGTCATCTTGCCAGACCCTGTGGTTCTTTCTCCTGTGTATTCCATTCAGAGTGGTGAGCCAGCAGCTCTAGTAACACCTTTTGAGGCAGCTGGAGCTCTGGGATTTTCTGTCCCTGATGACTAGGCTGCTGCCGGTGGAAAGGCTGACCGGCTTCTGTCAGGCCCTCACCTCATGCCCTCGAGCCTCTGCTCCCTGTTTTAGAGTGTGAGCACCCACCTTTTGGGGCCCCCCACTTCTGGACCCCCCACTTCTGTTCCCCTCTTCTCACCAGTTTGTCAGAGCCTCCATCCAGCCCTTTGTAGCTTTCAAACAGACATCTCTCCAGAGCGAGGGCCTGGAGAGGCCTGGCTCCTCTTAAAGGATTTACCACTCTGGAGTCTGACGTCTAGCTCTTACCATTTACTGCTTACAAGATGCTTTAAAGATTTAAAAATCGTCCCTTAGGTTTTTCAGTTGTCTTCTGTGGAGGATTAGTCTGCATTGCTGCTTAGGGTGTTACAGGAGGGAAAAATCAGGATAAGTGACATAAACTGGGCCTCTGTGGTCTCATCTGTGATACAGGATTAGTAACTACTGTCCCATGGAGTTTTTGAAATGAAGTAACACACTGTGTACAGTAGCACCTGACAAATAGAAATGTGCAATTGATTATCATATGAGTTTGAGCTCATTGGAATACACCGCTATTCAAAATGTTTTCTATGCTTAGGTTCACTTCTTATTTCCCAGGGATCTTGAAAGACAAGTGGTATTCATATTGAGTGACCATTCTGTAGACTCAAGTGAATATATAGGAAGCTTCTTAATATCTTTCAGACTCTATCCTATGTGGAAAATTAATTTTTTTTCTAAAGCTAGAGATTGACCCTGATATATATTTTGTTATTTGTACATCTATGCATAAATACATGAGTATATAAAGACTTTTGCCCTGATGTCTGTGTGTGCATTTTGTGTGTGTATATGTGTATGTGTATTAATATAAGTAGACAAAGGATGGAGAGATATTTTAGTTAATTAAAATGTAGTCTTTTCATAAAATAACTGGATCAGATACAGGGAAAACAATGACATAGAACTGGGATCTTGCTGTAAAGTTTTTTAAATGGGTAAATTTTCTAGGTTTTCACTCTGCTTAATATAGAAGATAATTATAGTATCTTCCATTTTGGGGGGCTTATTTTTTAAAAATTGGTTGAGTTCCTAGAGTAGGTATATAAAGTGGGCCAGAAAAAAGGGTATTAAAAACAGGTAGTTGAGCTCAGCAAAGCATGTGGCAGCTGCTTTAGCAGTCCTGGCGTGTGACAGCCAAGTGTAGCTAATGATATGACTCCCAGATGTGGTGCCTAATACATGAGATCTCTGTTCTATACATCTGCGTCTTTCATAATGCATATGATATGCCTTATTTGGCCTCCACTCAATCTTTGTGCATAGGAAATTTGCCCTGATCTTTTTTGCGTCAGTGTGGAGCCCACTGGTAAAAAGCTCAGTCTTTCAGTGCTTTTCTTTTTTTTTCACTAGATTCAATGAAATGATGGCAAGAAATTTAAACTTAAAGATATCCAAAATGAATTTATTTTGGAGTGTAGGAGACTATGGGGCAATTAAAAAAAATTTTAAGTCCTAAAAATAATTCTCCTTTTTGAAATTGCAATATCCCATTCCTTTGGTTTAATGTCTGTTTAATTTTTTCTTTTGTGCTGTTGCAGATCTAAAGTTACTTTAAGGTAATTCTTTTCATGATTTTGTCTTCTAGGTTAACTGAACCTTCAGGATATTTAACAGATGGTCCAATTAACTATAAGTATAAAACTAAATGTACATGGCTAATTGAAGGCTAGTAAGTATACAATTTGGGTTGAATTTCTTTTATTTTGAAATGATGAAGTAGGTGTTCCTGTCACTGTTAAAAATGTAAAGCTTAATAACTATATGGCTGATTCAGTTGCTTGTTAAACACTCAACATTTGTTTATGGAATATGCAAATTTCTTACATATTTAATATAAATGATCTCTTGTAATGATAGTTCAATTTTTAAATAGATTTTATTTTTCAATTATCTCACTGTAGTAATAAATTGAACAGGCATTTTGGCTGTTTTAAACATTTGATTATTGAAGACTCCATGAAAAGTGTAAAAGTATTCCCTACCGAATTATGCCATTGGTTCATACTGTTAAGTATTGCAGTTTTAAGGGTGTTAAAAGTTAGCATTTTATAGAGGAGAGTTAATTATCTTCTAAAGGTATTTTTCAGTAATTAGGACTCAAGACTGAATTTATCTCCCTAAACATACTGTGAGTGGGTCATTTAAGATTTTAAATGAGCATTTGGGAAAAACTTTTTCTTTTTTGTTATTTTAAAAGCGCTTTAGAACTTTAAGTTATTTAGTCTCTGTGCACCTATGGTCTCATTTTGTTTATTTGTTAATAGTATGTCATATTGAGGCCTTTTGATCATAATTTGAAGATCTTATACTGCCTCCAGCTAAGAGTTCTGCAGAAGTAAAATTAATTGCTTCTTTTATGTTGTCTTAAAAATAAGCTTTATTTAAGTATATAGTTTGCATATAGCAAAGAGTATACAGTTCAATAAAGTTTTAGTAATTTAAACAATCTATGTGACTTCCACCTTAATCAAGAACTTTTCCTATTGACTACATTTTTAGAAAATCACTATGTTTATTTGACTTATAAATGACTTTTGAAGTTTGCATGTCACGGTTGCAAATTAGATTAGCTTACTTCTCAATCTTTGATCCAGGTGACTAAAGAATTTGTAGCAAAGTTATTGTAATGTGTTTTTAATAAAATACTTGGGATCTTTCATATCAAGGAAAAATATTTGAATGCTCTTTTCCAGTCCAAACGCAGTGTTAAGATTAAGATTCAATCATTTTGCCACAGAATGTAGCTGGGATCATATGTATGTTTATGATGGAGATTCAATATATGCACCTTTAATAGCCGTGCTTAGGTGAGTGTGTTTAATTGATGAACTTATTATATAGTAGGAAACTATAATTTATTAATTTTAAATGTATCTAGTTTATAGAGTATAGAGTATATAGTATATTATATAGTACATAGTATAGTAGGAAACTGTCATTTATTAATTTTCAATATATGTATTGATCTATACTTCAGAATTTATTTAGAGATACTGATGTCTGCACTTCAAAGGTTGTTATAATACTATGTTATAATACTGTGACTATCAACTTAAAAATATACATTAATGTAAATATTGATATGGCAAAGGTAAGTAAACACTGCAAAAGAGTAATAGACCTCAATAAATATCCTGTATTCTCCCTGTATATTGTTTATTCTTTTAAATGATTTGAATGTTTTTAGAAATATCTATTGACTGTATCAGTGTGTGTTCTACTGACAAATGGTATATTTTTATAATTGCCTTTACTTAAGCAGAGTGATCAAATTTAAAATTCCACTGAAAAGTATAAATTATATTTTATATAATAATTTCCTACAGATGTTTCACTTCTCAAACTTTGTGAATTTTGGTTTCCTCAAAACAGCTTGTCAGTCAGACTTCATTTTAAAATCACAGCATTTAAAAAATATACTTATCTGTTAATGTAAAAAATCTAACATTTTTAAGATTAGGAGATATGCTAAATATAGAAAATCTGTGAACACATTGTGTTGATTTAATGTACAGTTTAACCAGTATGCTCATTTGCCAGAGTTACTCATTTATTCCTTCCTTTTGTTATTTATGCATCTCTTAAATGTCCTGTCATTGTTAATCTTTCAAATACAGATAAAAGCTTATTGTTCCATTCAAAATTTTAATTTTCTTTTTACTACTTAAGATGCAGTTTTTTTGTTCATCAGTAGTGTGGACTATCTTTTTTTTTGGCAAGCATGCTAAGGACTTATATTTCCAATTATATATTTTAAAATAACTCCATGGGGTCTTGTCTTTACTCTGTGATCGTATGATTGCTCATAATACTGCTAGAACTTCTGAATTGTTTGAATATTACATAAAGCGTTGCCTTGGTGTGGCTTTTCATTGTTTTTCAAGTGATTATAATAATTTTGCATTAAGTAACAGCGATGATTCCCTACCACACTCTTCTTTTGATATTCAGTGAGACTTTGGTAGGACAGTTAGGAAAAGACTCCCTTTATGTGCAGGTCCACCTGCAAGTTCAGGGGCTCCCAGGCCCACCGTTCTTCTGACTAACTGACTACAAATTCAGGGGTGCATGTGCCCTCTTCAACTTTTAAGAATGTGTATTTACATTTTTGCCTCACAAAGTTAATTTTGTTTTAGGTGTGTGTGGGTTTAGGTGGGCCATATTTTGTTTTGGAATAAATTATGTAATTATATAAGTATACACATTTTAAAAAGTTATGAAAATAGTTTTTGGAAGCCAGGCATGGTGGTGCGCACCTGTAATCCCAGCTACCTGGGAGGCTGAAGCTAGGAATCAGTTGAGTCCACGGGTTTAAGACTACCCCGGGCAACATAGTGAGATCTAATCTCAAAAAAAAAAAAAAAAAACCAGCTGGGCATGTTGGTGCTCACCTGTAATCCCAGCTACCTAGGAAGCTGAGGCTAGGGATCACTTGAGTTCATAGGTTCTGGACTACCCTGGGCAACATAGCGAGACCTAGTCCCTTAAAAAAAGTTTTTGGGTGATGGCCCTAAAATACCTCAGTTAGCATGGTGAAAGCTTGTAGCTGGCACTGGAAACCCCTGTCACCATGTGGAGGGTTCCTTAGGTACCAGTGGGAGAAAGTAAGACTATAAGGTTAACTTGTGAGACCAAGGGGCTTCCAAGTGAAAGTTCGTGAGAGGAGACACCACCTTTAGTATTCAAAAGTAGCAGGATGATAACAGAAGTACACAAAAGTAATGCAAAAGTGGCAGGACGGACAAATGAGACATTTCAGTCCAAATGGTGAGGGGAAAATATGTATCAGCGTGTGAGGTGGCATTAGTCTGTTGACACTAATATTAGGATTGATTAGATGATAAGTGGTAGGAACTTATTTTGGATTTGCTTAGTTACCCTTTTTAACAGTGACTCTGTCGGGAATGTTTTTGAGTTCTATGTGATTAACAACCATCATCTGTATATTAGTAGATATCATGGTCCCACTTTTCTCTCTTGTAGTGGTTTGATAGTCCCTGAAATAAGGGGAAATGAAACTGTGCCTGAAGTTGTCACAACGTCTGGCTATGCACTGTTACACTTTTTTAGTGATGCTGCCTATAATCTAACTGGTTTCAACATTTTTTATTCGTAAGTATTTTTTAAAATTTCATTCATTATGACTTTGGAAGTTTTAATATTTTTAGTCCATGTCTGCTGATGAGCAAGCTGTGTTGTTTCAGACTATCCAGGATGTCTTTTTCAATGACACAAACTCTTATGATAGGTCTTCCTTAACAAGTAATTTCTAGTCTCAGGATATTATGGTAGCAGGTTAAGTTTGGTTGAAAATACATAGGTGTGTGGGGTTGCTGGAAGTCTTTGCTTGCTGTTCTCTGCTCCAAGAGGTTATGGGAGCTGGGGTTAAGACCTATATTTGAGAGTTGTTGGATGTTTCATATACATTATATTGTGCAATTCTCTTTATAGCTCTGTCAAGTAGGCATTTGTCCCTTAGTCTACACATGAGTACATTGGGACTTAGAAGATAAGTGACGTGGCCTGCTTCTATCTCTTTTAAAATATAAAAAATAATATTTAATGAGATCTGTTTTGTATCAGATACTTTATATAGATGTTTTGTATCCCAGTAGCTGACATGTTTTCAGATGCTTTCACAGGAATGATAGAGGAATTTGTCTATATTTGATTGTAGCCAATGACAGCTAAGCAAGTTTTTACCAGTTACAGAATAATATAACAATCCTTGAACCAACAATTTATTAGAGGACTTGTTAATATTATGTATATACACAAGGGAGAATAAATTTGTGGAATATAAAAGGTTAAAGCATCTAAAATTAAAATTTGATGAATACCTCTTTCATAAAAGCATAGCGGTGATAACAGCAAGTCATTTAAATTTTTCATAAAGTAGCATGTTATAGTACAAGTTATCTTTTAGCTTAATTCCAAGTATTCATGAATTTAACTCTTTTTGTAAAATATATATTCAAAACATTAAACTACTTAAGTCTTTACAGAACCTGATGCTTGGAACTGTGTCAATCCGGCACATGTTGAGTGGTGTCCTTGAAGGTTCCAAATCTTGGTAGCAAATTGTCTTCACTGCATGAACTAAGGCCTCTTGCACATATATGTAGCTGAGTTGCATTGGAGGTAAAAGGGTACAGAATGAAGGACTAAAACCATATTGTGAAAATATATTAAATGAAACATGTAAGATACAAATTAAACCTTAAATAAAAATGAAAGTCTCTAAAAGAATTAACCGATGTTCTTTTTTATTATTTTGTATTTGAATATATATATGAATTATTATATTTATGATTTCTATTTTACAGAATCAACTCTTGTCCTAACAATTGCTCTGGTCATGGCAAATGTACAACTAGTATCTCTGTTCCAAGTCAAGTATATTGTGAATGTGATAAATACTGGAAGGGGGAGGCTTGCGATATTCCCTACTGTAAAGCCAATTGTGGCAGCCCAGACCATGGCTACTGTGACCTCACAGGAGAGAAACTGTGTGTCTGCAATGATAGTTGGCAAGGTAGGTCTGTGGCAGTACAGCTTTCAAAGCATTGACCCATGCATCTGAGAGATCAATAATGTCTTACAAACTTTCGTTAGAGTTTGTGCGCCCAAATCTCTTACACTGAATGTTTTGTTTATAGGATGTTTAGGTGTCTTAACAACGCAATGGGTAGTGTCTTAACAATACCTTGTGTCTTAACAAATGCAATGGGTAGTTTTCCTATATGCTGTTTTTAGAATCAAATGAAATTATACATGATGTGCTTTAGATTATAGGTATGTCATATGATCCTCTGTAGTTTCTTTGTTGAATCCCAAAATATTTAATGACTTCCCTGGATCTGCCATGATTCATTCAGATTCGATTTATAATGGATAATAGTATGTTGCTAAAATGCTTGCTTTCTCTTGCAAGGTACTGAGGCACATTCAATTTATTTCTGGTGAGAGACTGACCTCTTGTGGTTATTTTTAAAAGGACATAAGCAACTTTAAAAAGTATTCAAAAAAAAGGTAGGCTATTTCAGCTGCTTATTGCAAAAGCAGGATTCCTTGGAAAGAATTTCTGAACAACTTTTATAAGTACATGTAACTAAAATTAACAGCAGGCCAACTGAAGAATTCCACCACCTTAATTTTTTGCGTGTAAATGATACATTTTTTATAGTTAAATGAAAAGATAGGGTTAGTTATTCATATATAATATTTACTCATCCCAGACCTTTATGTGATAATTATACTTATATTAAGAGCTTTCTTTGTGTGCCAGTATTAATCCTATTGACAGAGGAAACTCAAGAAATAAATAATCTGTATTTAGTTACATGATCATGTATTTTCATAATACAGTGTAGCAGTAGTTCTCATGAAAACTAAGTAAATATAAAAGACTGTGCTCCAAGTTATTCTTGAGCTGTCTTTTTAAAAAAGGAACCATGCAGATTCCTTACTCAGAGGTATTAAGTAAATTAATGTGTATATTACTCCCATGTTTTCTCATTTAAAAAAGTGACTCCAATCACACAAAGAACTAGCATTTTATTATGGAATTTGATTATCTCGTATGGTTGTGACATGTATGGATTTCTCAGTGTCCTCTAATTAGAGAGGGAAATGTACTAGTGAAGTGGCTACTTCAATAATTTGTGACTTTTCTTCCTGAAAAATATATCTTGAGATGTTATGGTTTTCATTTTAGTCATGATACATTTTAAACTAATGGTCTTTTCTATAGAGAGAATGTGACTCTAAGAATATATTAAAATCCAAACCTGAGAAATAGAAGTGCATCTTGTACACATAGCATTTTTTAAGCCAGAGTGTAGTTGCCATTCTTCTCCATTTCATTTCATCAGTCTTGAGAGGAAAAAAAAAACACAAAAAACTTTTAATTTTCTTCTTTAAAAATTGCATTAAAAATCTTTTCCTAAAAAAAGGAAAGAAAAGCTTTGTTTTTAGTACTGCTTGTCAACCCACTTCATGCACAGTGGGACTTTGGAGTTGACTTCTTCAGTCTGTATTGATTGAAAGGTAATATTTGAATATGTAAATCATGTAATTCAATAGTTTTGTTTAAGTGCCTCCAACTCTATATTTCAAGTGGCTTTATTTGGACCTGTTTTAATCTCTTGCATTCTTTGTCCCTAAGTGTTTCAGGGCCCTTATTTCTGAACTTCTCCCCAGGATACTGTCAGAGGCTCATTAGCATTCCCAGTCCTGCTCACATCCCCTCTTCTGTACTACATTAGGACCAAACTTTTTTCATTTATAGCATTTATAATGTTGCTTTTTGAATGGCTTTTAGATTATCTTTCCCACCACAAATAAAGCTCCATGAAGTAAAGAATGATTTTTTTAACTTGAATGCCTAACATGTTGTGGGTACTCACATTTTTTTCTTTGTTGAGTGGGTTAGACATGTATGAGTTTGCTGCTGTAGTGTATGTGGATTTTCAAGTATAGATATTTTGAAGACTCGTCCTCATATCAGTCATGTCCTTTACTTGATATAAAACATAATTTAATATATTGAGAGGAACAATTAAATTTGAGCAGCTTTTGCTTGGATCCTTTGTATTTCTCCTTTGGCTTTTGATTCCCACATTGGCCACTGAGTGGCAGTATTGGCCACAGAAAGCAGACAGCCACTCTGGTATTAAAGTAGAAAACTTTTTTGCAAACTGGTCCAGCCACTATGGAAGACCTTGTGGAGAACCCTCAAACTGCTGAAAGTGGAACTACCATTAGATCCTGGAATCCCACTCCTGGGAATATACCCAAAGGTTACAAAACCACTAAATCAAGAAGACACCTTTACTTGCACATTTCTTGCAACACTATTTAAAATAGCCAGGATATGGAAACAACCCAAATGTCCCAATAGATGAATGGACCAGAAAGCTGTGGTCTATGTACACAATGGAATATTGTTCATCATCAAAAAAGACAAACATGTCATTTGCAGCAACATGGATGGAGCTAGAAGGAATCATGTTACCGGAAATAAGTCAGAAAGAAAGAGAAATATGGAATGGTCTCACTTATATGTGGGATATAGGGAAAACAAACAGAGAAAAACTTAAAACTGTCAACAGAATTGAAGCATAGAGCAAGAGAGGGGGGAGGAGGGTAAAATCAGGGGAGGGATGGGCACAAGAGGGATGGTTCAAGGTGATAAGGTGGTGGGAGAACCTTGGGGTAGACAATGAAGTAAAAAATATATATATTTTACCTCTTTACATACAAGGTCTATAAATATATATAATATATATATAATATATATATAAATATAAAAGTAGAAAGACTCTACCTCTAACTCATACATATTTTATCCTAAAGTATTTTTTCCTAGGTTATTTATCTAACAGAATAGAGCTTCTTTAGGATTGTGTATAGGTACACCAGAGAGTACCAGTTGCATTAAGGAAATTCACAGGATAACTGATATTTTTCTGTAGAAATTTAATGATAATAGCTATTTATGTGGAGAGACAAGTGATAGGTGATGCACTAGATGAAATTCTTCTCTTTTGGTTCATTGTCCTCGCTTAACAAAAACAGCAGATCTGACTTTTTACAAGAGTCAGTAAAGTTTTTAATTTCCAGTAGTAAGATTGACTATTTCAAAGATGTTATCTCAGAGATGACTGGGATGTTGAGGGGTTGGTGTGATGGAGGTATGTAAAGAATAGAGCTACAGCAGCTAAGCCTTAGCATAACTGGCCATTGTAGGGATTTTCTCTTTTAGTCAAAGTGCAATGGGGAAGCCAGTAAGAATTTTTTGAGCAGAGGATTGATCAGTCTTTCTTGGTTTTAAAAGGTTGCTCTTCTAGGAGTAGAATGTGCTTGCTGCTATAATTATGGTCTGAAGACAGTGATGAGTGATGATAGTTTTGCAGTCAGTGGAGGGGAGGCAGAATTGCTTGAATACTAAGTGTCATTTAAAGTCAGGATTCTTTGATATACTGGATCTGGAGGATCAGAGAGTCAAAGGTGACTACTGTTTTTAGCTTAGAAAAGGAAAGAGTTGATGTAAGAAGGTTTTAGAAGGAATAAAAGTGTGATTTAAAAATACTAAGTCCGAGCTCTCTCTTAGATTTCTAAGAGATGTTGAAGAGGTGCTTGAGGATGAGTGGCGAGAGATGTGTGCTCTAGCTATAAATTTGGGGGTGTTGGCTTAACACTATTGGAAAAACATTGCTCGTATTTAAAGCTATGAGATGGCATGAGATCTCTAGGGATGTGAATGTAGAGAAAATAAATGGTGAACTGGTCTCTGGGTGATCAGAACATTTGGGAACTGTTCTGTGCCACTTGGATACTCTTGCAATAGACCAGGTGAGAGTGGTTGGTAACTTGGGCTTGAGCGGTAGTTGCACAGGTGTGGTTGTTGTCTGATGTGGTGACAGGATTTTATAATGTTTCTAAGTGGTAAGACACAGAACTCAGACACTAGCCAAGTGGAATGGATGCCGGGCTTAGAATATGGCGGGGTCCTGGATGAGCCATGTTACCGGACATTGTCTTTACCTTGTGGATTGTGGAGAGGATTGAACTATCTGGGGGGCGAGAAGGGAGGGAATTGGCTACCTGAGCCTTAGGGCTGCTTCTGCCTAGCAGCAGTCATTGAAGCCTTTCTATCTTTTAGCTACTGGAGAGGCTGAATTCCTGCATTACTAATGAATGCCAGTCTAGGATTTGTTGCTGGATTGAATATTGGACTTGGGAGAAAGAGAACACTCCAGAATGTCATCAAGATCTTTACCCTGAACCTCTGGGTGAATGGAAATGCCATGTACTGAGATGGTAAACACTGGTGAAGGGACATTTGGGGATATCAAGGTCGTGGTAATGAATGTGTTCAGTTTTGATACTCTCAGACATCCAAGGAAATGGCCTACGGTAGTTTGACTTTGCATCTGGAATTCAAGAGATTTCAGGGCTGGACATGTAAATCTTTGGGGATTTTGAGTATAAATCTACTCTATCTGATTATTGAACAGTCTTTCCCCTTTGTAAAATCTGAAAAATCCGTCTGTCAGCAGCCTGTCACCAGTGCCTAATGTCCCAGCATTAGAAATTTGGTACGCTCTTGGGTTATTAAAGTACATATAACCTCTAGGAAAGTAGCATATTAAATCTTTATGAAGGCCCACTGTAATGTGAAGTAGTTTATTACAGCCTTTCAACATGACTGAGCTCTGCTTACCTCGAGGAGATGCCCGTTATCGATCAAGGGAGGTTCTGCAGTGAATGATGCAGATAAGCTGCAGGAAGAGCCAGGTTATGAAGTGGTGGGAGATTTTTCATGGACATATTTTATAAGAAGGGTCTAGGCCTTACATGTTGATGGCAGTATCAGATTTTAATGACGAGTGAAGACTTTGTGTAAAGTATACCTTCTAGCTGTATTTTAAATTTCAGTTTATTGTATCTTTTATCATTTTTGTTATAGAATGCAGAAAACTGCAATTGAAGGCTTCTTGTTTTCAACTCCTCATTTATATTCATAAATCATTTTTACTTATATTTTTTATCTACACATATGTCAGTTTTAGTCAAAATACAGACAGTCTGTAGAGGGTTTGACAACCGACCTAATAATTGCTAAGAGTTACATAGCACATGGTGGTAACAAAGATGGAAAGAATTTAGATTGCTTATATATTTTGTCCAGACCGATTTTAGATTACAGAGTAAAGTTTAGAGAAAGCTATGGACTTGCTTTTAATTAAATAACAGTATTCAGTTTAAATTAATAAATCATGTTGTTGTTAATATTAGTTTTCTGTGACTAATGTAGCAAATTACCACAAGAATTTGGTGTGTTAGGCCAGCAATTGTGTGTTGATGTCTTCCCTTCCTGGAGGTGAGAAGTCTGGGCTTGATTTCACTGGGCTTGCCAGTGAAATCACTGGCCAGAGGTCCTGGCCTTCTGAAAACACTAAGGAAGACCCTAGGTCCTTGCCTTCCCCACCTCCTAGTGCCCGTCCCCCACAGCCCTTGATGGCCTTGTCTATCCGCATGGCTGCACCACAGCTTCTTTGGTGGTCATATTGCTCCCTCCTGTATAATCAGATCTGCTCTTATAAGGATACATGGATGCTTGTCAGGAGCCATAGTAACAGGCCAAAGACTGTGCTCTGAAGAAAGAACAGTTGTTCGTTCCTTTATCTGGCTTTAGCACACTAAAGGCAGATTTTCTTCCCGGTAAGTGGCACCCCCTTCTTCCTATGCTTGACTCACCCTCAGAAGAGATGACATGTCTCCAGCAGGTTCATGTATCCCCTGCCCAAATTCACTGTTAGCTGCATACTGGCTTGCAGCCCCAGTCTCTGACTGAGTCAGTTTCTTTCATCTGTTCCTCCTCATTTCACCACAGTGCCCAACATGTGTTTCCATGAAGAGCCTGGTTAGGTAATCCAAACTCAACTCCTAACTTGAACCCTAATTTAGTCACACCTGCAACGTCTCTTTTGTCAGATAAGGTGACATTCAGATGTTCCAGTGAGTTCCTGGATGTCTTGGAGGGGGGTGTTATTCAACCTTCTACACACTTGCTCTGAAGTTTTTTGCTTTAATGAAGAATTTATAATATACTGTATTTTAAATATATCCCTAACTCTCTTAAGAACTTTATATCCTCTATCAGACTCTTGGCCAAGTAATAGTCTTGTATTATTTGATGACTTCCACCTCTGTTCTTTTTAGTAGTAGACATTTAAAAAAAAATATTTATTTGGAAAGAGTTTCAAGTTTATGTAAGAGTCACAAGAAGAACAATACAAAGAATATTTGATGTCCTTTACATGTTAATATTTTATACTATTTGATTATTTGTGTCATATGATCTAAAATAAATTACATTTCCTTTTTTGGAAAAAATAAGATACAAAAAAACTCCATGCTGTCGATTTGTTAGTATGCATTTCATTCCATTTCTCTTCAGTTGCATTAACAGTTAACAAGCTTTTTTATAAAAGGCTATGTAGTCATAAATATTCTTGTATATATTGCAAATATTTTGCAGACCATGTGATCTCTATTGCAGTTACTCAACCCTGCTGTTGGATAGTGCAAAAACAGCCATAGACAGTGTTTGCATGGATGAATAGACTGTGTTCTAATAAAATTTTATTTTTGAAAACTGGGAGAGGCTGTGTTTTGGTCATAGACCATATGCCAGCCTCAGTTCAGTGAGTTCTCAGTGATTTGCATTTGAAGTTAAAAAAATTTTTTTTTTGAGAGCAGTGTGTTCCTTACATTTTTTATCAAGGTATGAATGTTGAGTCTTTTCACTCAATAGGTTTTTTCATATCTGATTTTGAAGTTTGGGTTATTCTCAAAGGGATAATCTAGAGTGATACCTACTTTATACCGGAAAAATATGGACTCGAACTGTAAACACTGAAATTCAGGGCATCAAAGATGAATGAATGAATGTTCAGATGAGTCAGAAAACAGATGAAAACTGAGTAGGAAAGTGTTTGTCAAATCAGCATCTCTCTGGAAGTTTTAAAATTTTGTGCTTCAGTGATAATCTAAGCATTTTTGGTGTCAGAAAACTTAAAGTCAACTGATTGGCAGTGAAATCAAGTCAAAATGCAACAATGCATTTTGTGTTAACTTTGATCTGGAACCAAGGAGACTCCCTTCTGGTAGGCTAGAGAGAATATGTTATACTTTACTGATGCTTTTGTGATGAGTGAATGTCAGAGGGTGATGTCACATAGTGTATGACCTTGAAAGGTAGAGGGAAGAAAGGTGGGGAGAGAATTATGTTGTCAAAAGAATATGGACTTGCTGAAGTTACATAGAAAATGTTCTATAAGAATTGATACCATTTTCAACTTGGAACTAGCAGTTTGCTTTGAGCAAAGCAGCATTTACACAGTCTATCAAACAAAAGTTCATTTTATTGGTTTTATGTTTGTTTATATATTAGGTATAGATTAATGGCTTTATGAATTTGCTTATAGGTCAACTTTTGTTAGAATGTGTTTATAAAAGACAAAGTTTACGTCATTTGCGTTTGAGCACACTACAGTTTCATTAGAATGAAAATAATTTGGGAGCCAATAAGTTTGATGAGGATGGATTTCTTTTAGGAGCATTCTTCCATAGTTTAATGTCTGAGAAACACTCACACTGACAAGTTTCCTACATTTTACAGACGAGGAAACCAAGACTTACGAGAAGCGTCAAGAATATGGATAGGAAAAGGCAATGTTTTCAATTTACAGCATTTAATTTATTCTGCACTAATTAATAGCTTTTATCATGCATTATTTTTTTATCTTTGAGAATAAAACCAACCTCCTGATGCCTGTTTAATTATTGTTTTTTACACTTTTAATGTATTTTTAAAAATTGATTGCGCGCATGCACGTGCACACACACAGACATTCCATCATTGTCTAACCCAATGTTCTCCCATCACCTTATCACCAGTGAACCATCTTAACCTCTTGTGACTGCCCCTTCCCCCAATTTTGCTCTCCTTCACCTTTTGTGCTCTAGTTCTGTTTGGTTATTCTTAATAATGTTAAGAAAAATATAATTAATTTTTGTATTTGTTTAAGGGTTTATAATTTCAAAAGAGTTTCCGCTTCATGTACTTTTTGATTGTTTAATTGGTTGAAGTTACACTGGTTTGCAGCATGACTTGTGATTCAGAGGCATGTGATGCCATCACTTGAGGTGCCTGTTTACCATCTTACATCTACTATCAAGGCATCCATTGCCCTTCACTGTAGTCTGCAGGGTGCCATCCACCCTTTCTTCCCCATCCTCCCTGACTCTGGTAACCTCATTTCTACAGTCAGAGTTCTAGGGTTTGCTTTTGGTTTGATTTTGTCTCATTCTCTGAATTCCAGATGTAAGTGAAACCATACAACCTTTGTCTTTTCCTTCTGACTTATTTCACTTGCATTACCCTCCTCTCTAGTCCCATTCACATTGTCCGCAAATGGAAAGAGTTTATCTTTTTTATAACTGAATAGAAGTCCATTGTGGATATATATCACATGTTCCTAATCTATTCATCCCATCTGCCCTTGGATACTTAAGACAGTGGACTTAGAAGTGCATACATTCTTCAAATTAATGATTTTGTATTTTTGGGGTAAATAGAAGTGGAATTGCCAGATCATAGGGTAGATTTGTCTTGAATAGTTTGAGAAATCTCCATGCTATTTCCAATAGGGACTAGACCAGTCTACATTCTCACCAACAATATAAGATGTTCCTTATTCTCTATATCCTTACTGATGCTTACCGTGTTTCTGGTCTTTTTGTCATGGGCCAATTTCATAGATGTGAGATGGTATCTCACTGTACTTTTAATTTGCATTTCCCTCATGATAAGTGATGATGAGCATTTTATCATGTAGCTTTTGGCCATCAGTGTGTCTTCTCTGGAAATGTGCCTGTTTAGCTCTTCTACCCACTTTTTGATTGGGTTACTTGCTTAATTTTGTTTACTGTCTTCAGAAATTAAAAATAATAACTCTCGGTGTAGATTATTATATGATTTGATAGACAGAGCTTGGAGCTTGATGATCAAAGAGGTAAATAGAGTTGACCAAGGTCACACGACTAGTAAGTGACAAAATTTGGATTTGATTTCTTTGTTTTCATTTTAATATTTTAGTAGCAGTTACTAAAGTAAACTGGAAATCATGCATTATTGAAATGATTGTTTCAGACTAGGATATTATTTCAATCTCTCCAGATGATAAAGTAGATAATATTTTTCCCCTGTAAGGCTTACAGGCCACAGGTTATATTTTCGATCTTTTATTATGTACATTGCATTTATTACATTTATTAATATGATCTACATTGATTCATATATTAATTTGAATGGTCTATTTTTATAGTTTAAGATGTTTCCTTACTGCAGTATGTGGTTTGATTCTTTTTTTTTTTTTCTTAAATATATAGGTCCTGATTGTTCTTTGAATGTTCCTTCTACTGAGTCTTACTGGATTCTGCCAAATGTTAAACCCTTCAGCCCTTCTGTTGGTCGGGCTTCTCATAAAGCTGTTCTACATGAGAAATTTATGTGGGTGATCGGTGGATATACTTTTAACTACAGTTCTTTTCAGATGGTGTTGAAGTAAGTATTTTTGTCTTCCAGATTTGGACTTTTTAAAGTTGGATTCCCCCCCCCTTTAATAACATTATTCTAAATGTCTTATTTTAATGCTGTTGAAATTTATGAATGACTATTTTTGTCTCTTTGCTGTATGGGACTGATTGGAGGGTCTCTAAAGCCCTTATATTGATAGTTTAATATTTGTTATTTTACCTGCAGGTTTGTTTTATGTAAACATTACTTTAGCTCTTGAGAGTGCTTTTAATAAATTCTGAGTAAGAGCATAATCATTTCCAACCATGTTTACTTTGGCCATTATGAATCCGGCCACTTTTCCATCCCACCCCTCCAAAATGAAGTGTAATTACTTATATAAAATATGCAATTTGTTCAGTAAATTTTAATTCACCTGAACTTTTATGGTGCATTTACTTTACAAGCTTCTGGCAGAAGGCAGGCCAGTGTCAGTGTTATCAGACAGACTGTTCATTCGCTATTGGCTCAGTAGAGCTTGTCTTCTGTGTGGTGACATGACACGGGAATCATGTGGATGGCAATTTATTTGACTTTCTTCAGCTGATGATTGTATTTTATGAACTATTTAATAACAGAATAAAGATGAAATGAGAAGAAAAATTTGATTACCAGTGTTGTTTTCAGGGATGGGATTCACAGCATGTGATAGAGCTGGAATCACTTGGAAAGGAACTAGTCAGAACTGATTTTTATTTTTATACAGAATGCCAGAATGGGTTGTACTGCCAGGGATGCCAGATTTAGTAGATAGATGAGACACCCAGTTAAAAGACAGGATAACTGGTTAGTACTTACACTAAAAATTTATCTGAAATACACATTCAAATGGGTATCCTGCATTTTACCTGGAGATCTTACCTATGAGAGTATTTTAACCTTGCTAATTTGGAAAATTAAAAAAAAAGGTGCTGTGTGTAAAAGTTGTTTTCAAATTGATTCACTGTGATTGGAATTAAACTATAAATTAAATTCTAGAAATGGTGAGTTGTAAGTAAATATTTAAGTGAACAGTGAGAATTATGTCAAGTTAGTGGGATTAAAATGAATTTTTTAAATATGAAAAAAGTCCTGAAGAATTAATGAGATTTAAATGTGGAAGAGAGAAGGAAGTTGATCATGATTAATGAAAATGAGAAGCCTGGGAAAATAGAGTCTTGGATTAAATTGTGATATTTATATAGTAGAGTTGTGAAGACAGAGTATAATTGTCAAGGGAAGAAGGTTCTCTTGAACTGTTGGGTACTATATAAGTTTAAACATGCTTAAAATTAAAAGGTGAATGTTCTTTGATACTTATATATTTTCCAGTTAAATCATATAATTTAAACATATTTTCATATATTTAAACATATATATTTATATATATTTTCCATATTTTTTCCAGTTGAATCATAATTTTTTTTTCTGGTCCATAAGCTGATTCTTTTGTTTAGAGTATTTATTTAAATTTGTAAGAAACAATAGGGTACAGATTAGAAGGATAGTTTACAAATGACTTTCTTGCTGTTAGGTTAGAGATTGTTTTGTTTTGCTGAAATTTATTTGTAGGTAGGAATTCTTAAATAGCTCTTAGAAATGATAGTGTCAGTCACAAGTTGATTTTCCTTCTAAAGTAGAATTAAAGTGTAAATGGTACATTTTAAAGATGAATTCTCCAGTAAATGATAAAGAAGTATTGTATTCGTGTCTGTTACATGAGGAAGAGAATATTTTACAGAACATTGACAATGAAAATTAACAGAATTATTCTGTTCTTTGTACCTGGGTTGCATCAGTGGATGTAAAAATGTAACTCTCTGTGCACTTAGGAAAGATACTTTTTTAAAAAGCGTGATTGACAGTAATCAAAAATGAATTTGTATGAATGTGAATATATATACATATAGGCAGACAGAAAGACAGACAGATAGCAAGGTGAATAGCAGAGGTAAGCAAATCAGGAGCAACAACAGCAAATAGAATGGTCAAGACAGGTTTCGTGGGGAAAGAGCACAGATCACAGACTTGGTGGTAGCTGGTGGCAGCTTAAATACCTGGAACAAAGAACAAAGGCATGTAGTCCCTTATGGGAGAAGCTGCTTGGAAAGTTCAGGAAATGAGAAAGAGACCTGGTGACTTGCAGGGAGTTCAGGAGAGGAAGCATAGAATTAGCGGATTAGGGTGGAAGCCAGGTCTAGCAGGGTGTTTCAGGTCTTTTGGGAGCCATTGCGAGGTGGGACCTGTCTTGAAGAGTCACTGTGCCTCTCCTATTGAGAATGTCCTGGGGTTAGGAGGAAGTCACAGATAGCCTCGTAAGCTAACAGACTGTTATACATTTAGGGAATCGAATCGATGTTAAGAGTGACTGTATCCTGAATGAGTATTTATTAAACTTTACTAAAAGGTTACATGAAATTAGGATTTCTCATGGAGTCTACAATGAAGGGGTACAAGGAAAGCATAGATGAAAGGTAGCTGCATAGCAGAGATGAAAGATGACAGGAGTTATTCTCTCTTCCTGCTTTTAGTTACAATTTGGAAAGCAGTATATGGAATGTGGGAGCTCTGTCCAGGGGGCCTCTCCAGAGATACGGACACTCTCTGGCTTTGTATCAGGTAAGGGTCCTGCTTTTTCATTTCAGTTATCTCTTTTTTAGAGAAAAATATGAAAGCTCAGGTTTATCTCAACTACGTCATGCGAAGCATAGATCCTGTTGTGCTCAATAACTTGAAATGTCACAGACATATATACTGTTTTACTAAACAAATGACTGTTAGTTCAGTTAAACATGAGAGTGAAGCTTGCTTTTTTGTCTGTGACTCTTAAGTCGTCAGGTCAATCACATCTTTTAAAATTGTGGTAAATCCATATCCTATAACATTGACCATTCTCACCATTTTTAGTGTCGCGTTCAGGGCCATTACACTTACATTGTCTCACCATCACCACCATCATCTCCAGACCTGGTTTCATCATGTAAAAGTGAAGCTTTAGATTCACTACATAGCAATTCTCTAGGTCCTGGCAGCCGTCATTGGATTTTCTTCCCCTTGAATTTTACTGCTCCTGCCTGGAGATCTCAGACAATGTTTATGTGACCGATTAATCAGTGACTGGCTAGTTTCACTAAGCACAACGGTTCCCAGTTTCATCTGTTTTGTAGCTTGTGTCACAGTTTTCTCCCTTCTTTGACCTGAATAAAACTCCACTGAGGAGATACATGGCACATTGGTTCTCCACTGATCGACACTTGGGTGCTTTTACCTTTTTGGCTACTGGGACTAACACTGCTGTGAGCAAGGGTATTTAAACCCCTGTTTGTTTTCTCTGCTTTCACGTATTTGTGTGAAGAGCCAGAAGTGGAATGGCTTTGGCATATGGAAGTTCTCTTTTTAGTTTGTTGAAGAAGTGCTGTCTTGGTTTCCATGGCAGCTGTACCAGTCAGCATCCACACTGGCTTTAATGGCCATGCTCAGGGGCCCTGCGTTTCCATATTCTCCTCAGCACTGTTCTTTTCTGCACTTGTTGTTTCTGGAAGTTTCTATGTGGTCCATTCTCACAGGTATGAGATGGTATCTCAAGGTGGTCTTGATTTGTATTGCCCCTCTAATAAGTGAGGTTGAACCATTTTTTCCTTGTGTCTGTTGGTCATGTACTGTTGGTCTGTATGTCTTCAGAGAAGTGTCTCTTTAGTTCTCCTGCCTGTTTTTGGACTGGATTCTTTCTGTTCTTTCTGTTGAGGTGCATGTTTTCTTCCAGGTAGTGACTGTCAGCCCCCTGTCAGATGGATGAGGTGCATATATTGTCCCCATTCAGAAGGGTGTCTTTTGGTTTAAAGCTAGTTTATGTCATTGTGCTAACTCATGTACTCATTCATTAGCTCCACTAAAAAAAAAAAAAAATTCCTAGGACTGTCTAAATGCTTGTTTCTGTTTCTCTTTGAATCCAACTATTTCACTTGTTCCTTTCTCCTCTGAATGGCTTTATTCAGCTATTGTCTATTTGCTCTGACTGAAAACTCCAGTTCAATATTGATTATAATTGGTATAAGTGAGCACCTTTGTCTTGCTCCTGACCTTAGTGGGAGAATGGCCCATACTTCATGGTTATATATATATTAGCTGTGTGTTTTCTCATGTGTTCTTTATTAGGTTGAATAAATTCCATTTATCTTAGGTTGTTGCAACAGAAATGACTTATAGGTATCATTGATTTCAATTGTGTGATTGAAGTTATTTTTATAATTTATAAGTACTGTAAAGTTTCGATCCATCGCCGTGAGAAATGGCAATAAAAATGTACTCCACATGATACATAAGTGCAGTTTATCTTTTTGTTGACTAGTGCTTGGATGAAAACGTTGAATTATGAGAATAGCACCATACAGTAGACATAGGTGATAAAATTCAAATGTAACAAATATAGGGACTCAACAACAGAATATTAAAAATATGGTAATCAATTATAAGATTATCCAGCTGTTGAAATAAAGTCCTTAACCTTTTGAAGGCATGTTGTTTCCTCCCTTCTTTTGAGAGGAAACCTTGTGATTCACGGTTTCCTATTTGACTTTTACAAATAAGAACTATGTCTTTTGCAAGTTGTGAATGGCTACTAAAATTTACTGTTTAAATAAGCCATTATTTTAAAGTAATATAGTCTATTTTGCAAAGCATTAACTGTTGGTCTATGAACATATTTTTTCATTTGTAGGAAAACATCTTTATGTATGGAGGCAGAATTGAAACAAATGATGGCAATGTCACCGATGAATTATGGGTTTTTAACATACAAAGCCAGTCATGGAGCACAAAGTCACCTACTGTGCTCGGCCATGGACAGCAGTACGCCGTGGAGGGACATTCGGCCCATATTATGGAGCTGGACAGTAGAGATGTTGTCATGATCATCATATTCGGCTATTCTGCAATATATGGTTATACAAGCAGCATACAGGAATATCATATCTGTGAGTTACTTTGAAAATGTAATTACATAATTTTCTTTCTATGAGTTGAGACTTTGTGGTCAGTAAACTCTTCATAGGAAGTTAGTCAAAGTGGCGAGTTCCTTGAAATCAGAAACTCAGACTGTCTAATTTTTAATGTAAAAAAGACAAGTTTCTTGATTTTGTATAATGTTTATGTTTCTCTACCAAAATAGAGGAAATGTTGCATGCCACAAGATCACATTTCCCAAAACTGAATAATTTCAAGTAAGAGAACTCCCAGTAGATGGCACTATTTCTTTAGATTTTACTTATGCATGAAGCTCTAAAACCTGCCCAGCCTCTTTATGACACGTTCCATAATTTTAGGATTTTTCATGTTTTGGAAGTTTGTTCCTAGCCTTACTGCACTATCTCCATGTCTGTACTGCTCATTAAAAGTAAGTTTTCTGAGGCTTGTGTGGCTTCTAGAAAAGATTACTGCATGGTGCAGGAAGGTGTCTGGAGCAATCTGCATATGATTTTTCTATACCATGCTCTCCACTCCTCTCATTTGTGCTTTGGGACTTTATGCTTCTGAATTCCCTATGACATTTTCACATAGTTACATGACATTTAAAAAGAATTGTCTGCAGCTGTATACCTTCCGGTTGCTATTTAGATTCAAGACCTTGCTCCCTCTCTGGCTCCGGCCAATATTGTGAACTCAAGTCAGTAACTCTTTTGTGTGCAGACAACTGTATACAGCTCTTCAGAGTCCTGGGTCGGGTTTGTGGAAACACTCCCTTGCAGAGCCCCATTAGCAGCAACAAGAGAGCGCTTGTGTGAGTAGAGGGAGCCTCTCTTCTAAATGCCCGGCTGTTTCCCATGGTCCTGCCTCATCTGTTTTCTCCCCTCATCCCCAGTACAGTTGTGCTGACAGTGGGATGGGTACATGTCCTCCTTACTTCTTATCGCCATTTCCAGTCAGATTTTCCTCCTTCCTTCTTTAAATGACTCAGCTCTGAGTCTGGTACTCTTAGACCGCCTGTCGCATCTCCTTGCCTTCCTCAGTTCCTCCTCAGATGGTTGGATTTTATCCCTTGAAGCACGTAGCTTCTGAGTCACTGCTATGCATTCCCGCCTCTGACAGTCAAATGTTTTTGTGATCTGAGAATCCACATAAATACTTCCAATACCTGGCCTCTGGATTTTTTTTTTAAAAAATTCTCTTCCAAAGATCTTTTCCAGCTTCCCTGGGTCACCCTCTAACATCGCCACGTTCTTAACCTTGGGCACCTGCCTGCCATCATTTCCATTTCACATCATTTATTTCTCAGGTGTCACCAGTCCTTCCCGCTCACCTTTTCTAGTCCACAGACTCTGACAGACCTGCAGCCGCATGAGTCCTGGGCGACTGTTGGCAGTTTCTCAGCATCTCCCACTTGTCCACACTTCCAGCCTCTCTGCACCTCAGTTCTCAGTTGAGCAGTCTCTCTCCAGCTCTCCAGGATGATCATTTTATTTATTTTCTTCTCTTTTCAAATATCAAATGCTTCCCTCTCCATCATCACTCTTGAATGATGACCTCCTTATTTCACTACTAAAATAAAAGTAACCTAAAGAGTTTGGCTGATGGGGCCGTTCTGGAATGTAATGGCTAATACGCAATGCCACATCCCACGAGCCTGTCATCCCACGTGCACTGTCATCGTAACAAAGTAGGGACAGCATTGGCATGTGTGTACGGGAGCCATTCTCATTTTTTAGGTGGGCCTGAGAGAAGTGATCTATGTAGAAATTTAAGCCCTGTTTACAATTGCCAAGAATTGGAAACAAACCAAATGCCCCAAAACAGATGATTGGCTAAAAAAAATGTGGTACATATACACGATGGAATACTACGCATCCATCAACGAGGACAAACACATGTCATTCGCAGCAACCTGGATGGAACTAAAAAGACTCTTATTAGCAGAAATAAGTCAAAAAGAAAAAGAGAAGTACAGGATGATCTCACTTATATATGGATATAGGGAAAAACAAACAAACGAATAAGAAAGAATGAAAACAACCAATAGAACTGAACCATGGAATGAGAGAGGAGGAGGGAGAAGGTGGGGGAGGTGAAGAGCACAAAAGATCAGGATGGAGAACAAATGAAAGCCTCGGGGTACACAATAATGGACTAATGTAATATAAATATAAATATACATGTATATGTAAAAAAACCCAAAAAACCATTTACCAGATATTGGAAGAGATCAATAGGCCAAACGATGAACAACTGAACATCAAGTTAACCAACAAATTGCAGAAAAATGGGAGATGGAGTGACTGGAGGGGGGACACGGAAGGGGGAGGAGGAATCAATTAATGCACAAATGTGACAAATCAATAAAATGAATTTTTCAAATAAAGAAAATAAAAAAATTTTGATACCAATTTGATTTTAGAGTATCCAGAAAATATAGATTTTATTTCTACTTTTTTTCAGTTTATTCAGATGTTCTTTTGCCTAATTTTCATAATGCTCTCTAGGCCCTTGAAAAAGCTATAAATCCTATATCATGGTCTAGTGTTTGATATGTGTAGCTATTAAATTCCCTTTACTGTCTATAACCCTTCTTGTCCTTATTATTGTTTTTTGTACTTGATCTGTCATGCTCTGAAAGTTGAATTAAAGCAGAAGAATGTTAGTTTATTTTCTTCTAGGATATTCGGGAATTTATGCCTTTTAAAGGAAGTGCTATTATGGATATCCAAATTGTTGTGTTTCTATTGTCAGTCTAACTGTACTTTTAATGTCATAAAGTACTTTGCTTGATTGATGCTTTTTTGACCGGATTTCTACCTCCTTGTCTGATATTCATATTACACCCTTGTCTTTTGGGGGCGATGGGCATTGAGTCTTTTCCTGGCTTTCTTTTGCTCAGCCCTGTGTTTCAAATGTACCTCTGGTATACAGGAAGAAGATAGCTTTGTTCTGTGATGCTGCCTGGTTTTGGTAAAATTTCTGTATCTGTGTAGGCCCAGGCATCAGGCTCACCAGTCCGCTCAGGTTCTTTATTGGTTCTAGCAGTTACAGAGGCACACAGGCAGGGCAGTCCAGGGCCAGGGCCCCTGGCCCCAGGAGGCAGGCAAGTCCCCCCAGCCCCCCAAGAATCCTCACACTGTTTCTCTGGTCTCTCGCTGGCCTCTCTTTCTTGTGCTCTTGTTTTATCTCACATGCCCTCTGTGCTCCTTTATCCCCTCTCTTCTAGGCCCAGGTGTACACACTTCCACAGGTGCACACCTACTGAGCCCCACAATTATGGCAAAGGCACTGTACCCCATGAAGGCTAGTGGGGGAAAAGCCTGACTCACTCACTTACCCTGCAACATGTTTCCTGTTTTTGAAAGTTACTTTGTTTTGTTTTCCCTTGTAGTTCTCCTATTTAGGGAGAGCAAGGCCCATGTGTTTGTGGAAACCAGTGTGATAATTTTCCAGATATGCCTGTGTTCCCCATATCTCATCTCCTTTCCACCCTTGTGGGCTTTCTCTATCTGGCCTCTGTTGTTTCACTTGCTTTTTTGTATATTCACACTTGATTTGGAGTTTATCAAGAGTTTTCATTCCTGGTTTCTCTGAAAATTTCATTTTCTTTTGCTTTCACTCCCCACTCACCTTGTTTTCTTTATAGTTTTATGTTTTTCCTGAGGAGGCCAGAATGATGGAGAATTAAACTACCTCTGTGTTTGTACTTGAACTGTAGGTTTTGACTTTTGAAATGTTGACATGAGATACTTAACGAAGGCTAAAGTTTAGCCAGAACTTTTACTCACAGATCAATTTACAGGCAGCTGTTTTCCATTACTTGAATTCATCTTGTTTGATTCAGACACACTTGATATAGTCAGTGTTTTGTACTGGGTGGGGGAGGGGCAGGAGAGATAGGGAGGTCACCAATGTTTTCTAAAAGTGGCCAGAGAGTAGTAAGTATTTTAGGCTTAGTAGGCAAATGAATCATTGTCAGACTAATCCCTTCTGCTGCTGTAGCTTGAAAGCAGCCACAACGGTGCATAAGTGGGTATGGCCACGCTCCAGGCTGAGCCCTTGGGTTTTAGTTTCCCGGTCTGCTTGAGAGAGCGTGCCTGTATTTCTGGGTTCTGGCAACTCTGGTCCAAATTAAATAAAAAATTTGGCCTGTGCTTTATTTGGATCATGTATGTAGGGTGATCTCCCGCCTCAAGCAGGCCATCGGGTCTTGCCTATGACCAAAAGTTCCCGAAGGAAACTATTTTTTCCCTCTACATGGAACTGAACCTGAAGTAGCTGTTTTCTGTCTGTGCGGAACAAATTTTGTTTTCCTCTGAGGGTATGACCCGGAGGAGGAATATGATATGACTTGATATGGAAGCTCTCAGATCTGATACCCCTATGGGCTCACCGCAGCTCTGACCATTCAAAGCGCATCTCTAGAACACCTGCTTGTTCTGCGCTTCCGTGAGCTGCCACCCCGTGGAGCAGAGTTTCCAGTTCACAATGCTCTTTACCCTTCAAGGTCCCTTCACAGTTTCATGCAGCCATGACACGTGGTGGTCGCTGGCTTTTCGAGCGTGGTCGGGAAAGCCCAAGGAGTTTCTCCTCATCTTCCATGAATGGTGACTATTGTTCTAAGTAGTTAATCATCAGTTCATTGGCTGGTAGCTTTTTGTTTTCCTTGGGAATAATTTGTTTGCAGAATGTCACTTGTAATTTTGGTAAATTTTAAACTTCCTATAGAGTTTCTTTGAGCGCCTTCGACAACTGAAACACTAGGCAAATAAAATTATCAGCATTATTTTTGGTTAGGCTTTTTTTTTTTTTAGGTGCATTTTTTTGACCAGGTACACTTCTGAATATAAGTAAGAATGACTTAGGGATTTTATAAGAATAATAAATGATTAGTTTTTATTTATATTATGTGAATTATTTAAATACAAAGTGAAATCCAATCACTTTTCTATATAATCATAAACCTTTTGAAAATTGACTTATTTACCACAGTGCACTTTGAATTTCCTGGTCATTGTTGAAAATATGTGGTGTCAAAAATAATGTGTAAGTGCTTTCACTTGAAAAGTACTTACAAAGAATACATAATGATAAATATGGCTTAAAGTTATCAGATTAATTAAATTCGCTATGCTATGGAACAAATGCAGGAAATGATTGCCTATTGGGTAAGGCTGCTCTGAACATGTGTAAAGGGGTAATATGTCTTTCAGTTCTTTGTGATGTCATTTTAGTTTCTTTTATTTCTGACTGGTTTTGATGACACCAAATGCAGGGGAGTTTTGATATCCTTATATTTTTAAGACTTCCAGAACTCTAAGAAAAGCTTTTTACATGAAAGAGAGGGATGATCTCTTTAACCAGCATGAATCATTTTGGCTGCTATGTTGAAAATGGCTCTCAGGAGAGACAAACTGAAGCCAGGGAGTTATAGGTCGGCAGTTGTTAGAGTAATAGAGATGGTGATGGTGAATTTGACCAGGGTGAAGATAATGAAGAAGATGAGACTTGGCTGGTTTGTTTCATATGGTTTTAAAGTAGAATCAGTAGCATTTACTGAGGGTTGGGTGTATAGAGTAAGACAAAGAAAGTCTAAGAGGATCCCAGGTTTTCTGGCTTGAGATGGGGGAAAGATGAAGTTGCCATTAACTGACATGCAGATGATTCTGAAGCAGTAAAAGTGGCTTGAGGCCCTGGAGCTAGTTTGGACAAGTTCTAGGCAAGATAGCCATCAGACATGAAAGTGAAACTGTCAAGTAGACAAGTGGGTTTGTGGGACTGGAGTTCAAGAGGGAGTCATCTGGACTGGTGATGTATTTTGGGAGTTCTTTGGATAGAGGTGACAGCTAAAGTCAGGAGACTGGGTCAGATTACTGTATGTGCATGCAGATAGCCAGAGGGAAAGAATTGGGCCCTCAGGTGTTCCAGTGATAGGAGGACGGAGAGAAAGTAAATGAGCAAGGAGGAGTGCCATGAACTAGAAGCCTGGGAAAACAGTTATTCAGCAAGAGAATAATCAGCTGCCAAACATTCTGCTGATGGATCAAGGAAAAAAATGCTAACGATTGACCTAGTGTTTGGTTCTGCACAGGTTACTGGTGCTCTTGACAGAGCTGTCTCTATGTGCTGTGCTGGTTTTAAAATCTGAGTCTGTTGGATTATAGAGGGTGTGCAAGAAGTGGGTTTGGAAGTGATGGGTAGAGTTAGCTCTTTCAAGAAAATTTATTTGCAAAAGAGAGAAATTAGAGAAGTTAGAAGCAGCAGCTGGAAGGAAATACAGGCTTTAAAATTCGTGGAAGTAGGCAATGAAATAAGGATTCAAATGAAACAGCATTTAAATTTTTTTTTTTTATTTTTGGGAGAGTGCAGGTAATTCTACTAGGGGAGTTGAGAAGTAATGGAGCCTTGAGAAAGCCTCCATTAAGGGGTCCATTAATAAAGGCAGCCACCACATGGCAGTGGAGTTTAACTAGCCAGGCTTCACATCAACACATAAACTCTGAGATGTTCTTTGGTTATTAAACTTGTAGTTATTGATGGGCCCTTTGGATTATGTGACCAAAACCAACCCATTTTTTTAAGTTGAAGTGTTGTTTCATTCAGTGTGTTTTTGATGGAAATGTGTGCAGATTTATAAACAACAAAATACTTAAGAAAAAACTTATGTGGCGCACACAAATACAACTGGCAAGAAATTTTTCAAAAGGACAACCTTGAGTATGACTTCAAATGTTATATTTTACTATCAAGTTCTTTATGTTAAAATTTGATATATTTAACATATTTTAAAAATGCTAGTTATTGTAATTTTTATGAACATACTCTTTTGTGTATGTACAAAATCTGTTTATTAGAAGAGCAATCATTTTTCATACTTTTTTCCTCATTAGAATGATACTCTTTACTGAACTTCAGTTATAATATCATCAGATTAGAAATAATCATGTCTTAGTACTAGTGAAACCTCTCCAAAGTTTATAGCTGAGAGGATATTGATTTTAAAAAGTGTTGGTTGTGTTCTTTTAAGTCTTTTTAGTTATGTTTATTTAAGCCATTGTTGAGATTAAACAATTTCTGCTCCTCCACTATTCTGAAATTCATAAAAATAATCCATAACACTTTATGCATTTCTTATTTCTTTTTATGTATTTGTTTTAAAAGGTAGTTATCACATATGGCATTTATGCTTACATGGCATATTATGTTTATATGTTTTAGAATTTTCTGAAAATGAAGGAATATTTTATGTAATTTTCTGAGGCTTTAAGAATTTCCATTCACCAATATATTGCTAAGATTCCTTTCTGCAGTTAACTTTTTTGCATTGCTGTATTTCACTGGGTGATGCTACTACACTTTGCTTATCTCTTCTCCAGTTTATGAGTTTAGGGTTAGGTGTCTGATAAAATTCACCTGCAGCAATTTTGAGACAGCTTGATAAAATTATTTTAAAAGATAAAGAAAAATATCCTCAAGATCTTCAGGCAGAAAAATGAAATCCCTTACAAGGCAAGGCAAGAGATTAGAATAGTATCAGATTTCTCAAAAGCAACATACACATCAAGGTAACCAAGGAGAAAATTTTTCAAGAAAATCAAGGAAAATGAAGGTAGAGAAACCATACAAATGAAATAAATGCAGCAAAAGTAAAACTTGAGAATCCAGGACCAAGTTAGTGGCTACTGAAGGGTAATGGGTAAACCAACATTTGTATCATGGCAAAGGACAGAAATGGTGACTTTCATGTAGTATATACATATGTTGATTTACATATCTGAAGTTTCTGTGTTATAATGCAGTGTTTCTTTAAAAATATGTTAAAGACTAGTTACATTTAAAAAACAGTATAGGTCAAGGGTTTTATAGCATGCTAAACTGTTCATCAGATAACAAAGTTATAGAAAAAACACTTTGAATATGGTAAAAATTCAGGTAGTTTTATGTACATGTGCCCCTACTTGAGAAATCCACTAATGTAGAAGCTTGCAGAAGTTATTTTGGTAAAGGTCTAGAAAGGAAATAATTCAGGCTTTGTAGGTCATGCCTTTGAAGCTGTACACAAGTAGCTGTATAAAATATAGAAATGATTGAGGGTGACTGTTCCCTGTAAAACTTGCTTTACGAAACTGTTGGTGGGCTGCATTTGATCTGTGGGCTGCAGTTTGGCAGCAACTGTCCTAGAGAACACTATGCACTAAATGAAAAGATGAAAGTAACACTTCAGGTAAAAGATTGATGGAGACATTTCATATATTTAATGTTAGAAGTAGCACTAAAGAAGGGTGGAGATACTGATAGAAGCTATTATGCAAATGTTATATATCCTGTCTGGAAAGAATGCAATTAAAAATGGGAGAAAGAAGAGATAGGGAAAGCAGAGAAAACACATGGACCTTTTCATAGCTAATAAGTATTAACCCAGGATGCCTTTTAACTCTTGGTGTCCCTGGTCTATTGTACTCAATTTTGAATTTTTAGTTTCTTTTTTTTGAGCAGTCCTAACTGTTCATGAAGACTGTTATTTCATTCTCCCCCAATAGACTTTGGAAGAACAAAATGAAGATTTGCTGATTAAAAAAAAAAAGAATAGAATATTTTATCTGTAATTACTAAAGGACATCTATTAGATCCTTTCACAAATCTGAAATACATAGTGTAATTTTATATTCTTATTTTTTCATATACTTTGAACAATTTTGTGATTATAAGAATTTATTAATCATCAACTATATATTAACTTTAAGCAAATTTTGATGATTTGTACTTAAAATTAAATTAGAGGTTTTTGGGAAAAGCTTAGAAGTTTGATGCTATGGTACAGTACCTCATCATCTGTCAAAAGCCCTGGCTCTTTGTCACATTTAAAGACACTGTAAATGAAGACTGGCAGTGTCATCTTTGTAATCCACCACTAATATTTATTGAACATAGTTGAGAATTTAAGTTTTCATTTTCTGCTGTAGTAGTAAAGGAAGGAGTCAAGAGAGGTGTAAACACAAAGGACACTATTAGGACAACAGTAATAAACTTTTCTAAATACTAGAAGAAGGAAAACAAAACATCAATAGAAAAACAAACTGGTAGAAACTTCTAATACATATAGCAATGAAAACAATACTATGACCGATGTGACCCAACAAAATATTGCCAATCAATGTCAGTTAGATTAACTTGCCTGTTAAGGAAAAATATTTCAAATATTTTTTGGCTAGAAAGGGGAACCCAATTGTGTGGTATGCATGAAAGATATGCCTGAAAGAAACTAATTCAAAAAAGATTAAAAAAGAATGACTGATGAAGATTAAGTGAAAAAGTGGATCTGTGAACACAACAGAGGTAGCAATCTGATACCAGAGAGTTGGAATCACCAAATGTTATATACATAATGACATCTTATTGCTACTCCTTGTGTAAAGAAGTTAGGGGAGTTGGTAACTATACCTGTTTTATGAGTAAAAATGACTGGGAAGATAAACCAGAAGACAGTGATGTTGGTTACTCTCAAAGGCTGATGGAGAACAGCATGGAGTATGTAATCAATGAAAATACATTTCTGAGTTTATGTTTTACAATAGTTTTAACTTCCAGAAGCATACTGGTTATCTACAGAGAAAGGAAGAAGACCTTAACATGTGAAAACTGATATAATAATAAAAGTTAAAATAAATGGACAACATGTTAACACATTATTTTATCGCATTAATTTGTGGATCTGAGTAATGGGTATATGAGAATCCTTCAATTATTCTTACAGTTTGTGCCTTGGAAATTATTTTTAAATAAAATGCTTAAAAATTCTTTAGAGAAGGTAGATGCATTTTTCTTCATATTTGGTTAATAGGTTACGTATTTGAGCTGAGGATTATGAGAATTCCCGTGAACTTGTTCCTATGGTTAAGGAACCATCAGTTTGTCCTTTCTGCTCTACTTTGAATTATAGCTTTTAAGAAATCTGTTAATCTCAGAGGGGGCTTTTGTGGATGGTTTTACTAACTTGGACCATAAAGCTCTTCTGGCTTAGTCCTGAGGGAAATTTATTTCACTTTAACTTAGCAATACCTCATAAAGTTTCTAAGAATCTCAATGTGAGTTTCAAGGTTAGCATAATATTAATGTTTTGCTCTAGTGTTTTTCATGCCTTTAGAGTTTGGGAAGTGTCTTCGTTGGGAAGCCATTATTAGTGTCATTTTAGGGTAACATTTTTGTTTTGATTTAAAAACCATTAGATATGATTTTTTAGAGAGATAATTGCCCCTCTTCTGTGTAGTGACTCATCAACAAGAGATAGAGGATCAGCATAGCCCCATATGGTTAAAAGAAGGTCCATGGTGTTTTTTGTTTTTTTCAATATTTGTAGCATCAGTGTCTAAGAGCCTGTGACATAGTAGCTACTCATAAAATACTAGATCTTTTTTTTTAAGAGATGTTTGTTTAAACATGCAAAATGTATGTGAAAAGGAAATTTCCCTTTCTCTTGCACACACACAAAATTGACATTTTTAGTATTTCAGTTTAATCTGTGATTTGAACAGTCTTCCTTGATTTCATCCCTGGCACCTAGCATTGTAACTAGCACATGTTTAGTCATTGTTTCTGGACTAAATGCAATTTAAGTGTACTGTGCTTACTCATAAAATGGGGTCTTAGAATTATCTTGTTTATACTTTGGTGACATCTTAGTTTTATTTTTAAGCACTGCTTGAAATTTATGGTTCACCTTTTTTCCCCTTTCTAGCATCAAACACATGGCTAGTTCCAGAAACTAAAGGAGCTATTGTTCAAGGTGGATATGGCCATACCAGTGTGTATGATGAAATAACAAAGTCAATTTATGTTCATGGAGGCTATAAAGCATTACCGGGCAATAAATATGGACTGGTAGATGATCTCTATAAGTATGAAGTTAACACTAAGACTTGGTGAGTAGATTCAGCAAAGGTATGAAGAGGACACAGTTTGCCTATTTTATTTGTATAATTGTGATACTTATGAAATATTTGATGGGTGATAGACTTATTTCATCTTTATTTCACCTAATGATCTTCTGTGTAGCAAAGACACAGAATAATATATTTTCTAGGTAGCATTTTTTACCATAAACGATTGACTTTAAGGTATTTTCTGATCCATTATGTATATGTGTTGATATCATGTTCATTTCAGACAAGCAATTTTGCTTACCAGTAGAACTGGAGCTATGATATATCTGTACTGGGATTTCTCACTTACATTTATATGTTACTGTCGCTTGTAAATTTTAAAAAGCATTTCTTCTCTTTCCTCATCCAAATTCCTGTGAAATACCAAGCTAATGATGGGTTGGTAGGTTTTTCTTTTTGTTGCTATAAATAATTCAGTGTTTCACATGGCACACTCATCTTCTCTTGTGTATGTGAGTATTTCTCTGCTTAAAAGTGGCATTGATGAGTCTGAGGACATCCATATCTTCAACTCTATTTCATGTTGCCTCATTGCTCTTCAAGTCACCCTGGTAACATATTTCCATGAGTGAATGTGAGTTTCTATTTTCATCAACACTTGATAACTATGAGGTTTTTTTCCATTGCCGATGTAGTGGATGAGAATGGTATCTTATTGACATTTTACTGTGCGTACCCTGATTATTGTTGTGGACAGACATCTTTTTATGTGTTCATTTGCTGCTCATGTTTCCTGCTTAGTGACTTGCCTAGATAATAACCATAATGTCCTCTTTATGTTTGATATATTATTTATTAATTTTTCATTTAATGATCATCTGGGTACATACATTTGAGAATAATACTTTATTGTATTCATTCCCCTTTGTAACATGTGGAAAATGGCTCTTTTGTTGTATTTAGGCTCTATGTTATTTTAAATTTCCTTCATTAAGATACTTTATATGTTTAAATGAAATAGTTTTCTACCTGCTCATGACTTGTTACAGCCCCTTTTACTTTTATAGATTCTAAACTTTACTTTGCCTGAACAATGGATAGAATTTTAAAAGTTAATTTTTTTGTGATTTTGTCAATTTTTTTTACTTTTTAGTCTGGCAGAAGGCAGTATTATATTTTTATGATACGGTGGTTACTTTTTCATTTGTACAATTAATGCATTCACTTATTGTAATATTTGTAATATTACAATATTGTAATATTTCTGACTTTTCCTTTTTGAGTTTTTGCTGTGACAATGAGGACTTAAGATATCACAATTAAAGCACAATCTGCTTAGAATAGTTTTGCATACGTTAAAACTTACTCTATAATACCAAAAAGCAAACTATAACTGCTTCTTCATGAAAGAAGCCACAAAGCTCACAATAATAATGAGTGTAGAAATGCTTATGGAAAGATATTAATAGAAATGAATAGCAAGAGAACCATGGGCATTATTTGAATAAAGGCAAATGAGAGGATGGGTGTTGTTTACCACTTGAATGGAGTTTGATGAAATTTTATATGTTAAAAAACTCCCATAGTGGGCTTTTACATACAAGAATATAATTATCAGCCTTATCATTTTTTTACGCACAGATAACATTGGTACTTTTCAGGAGAAGTTAATAAAATGTATTGTATATTATTTTGAACACCCCATTAGAAATACAGATATATAGAATGCCTAATACTTCATAGGTCTTGTATTTTAAAAAAAATCACCAGATGATCAGTGAGCAATAAAATAATATCTTTCTGTTAAACTTAAAATTTGTAGGTTCTCAAAGTTGATTAATTTAAAAAATTTGCAGTAATATATGTATTATCCTACTGTGCCAGGTTTAGTAAATGTCAAATGTGATGTAATTTTATAATGTCACTATTCCATGTCTGTTATACAGATTGATTTTTAATTTTTACACCCTAAGAATTGGTCTCATTTTTTGTTACATATACATTAGTAGATAGGCTATTTTGCTGAGACTTTGAAAATGGGTGTTTGGAGGATTCTTTTATAAGTCTTTTGACATGGTTAAAATAAGACTTTATTGTACTCATTTAACATTAGTACAAGGAAACAAAAAGAAATCAGTAAGGATATGAAAGATTAAAGTAGCATTGTGAAAAGTTTTGTTTTTGATATTTGAATGCATTATCTCACAACTATAAAATACACATTATTTTAAAGAACACTAACTTTTTTGTATGTGGGGTTTTCATGCAAGCCTCAGTTAATTTAAAGGTATTGAAATCAGACAAAGTAATTTATCGCATTGCAATAACACAAAAGTAACTAGAAAGATCCTTACATATCTGGAATTAATGAACTCTTTAAAAACAATTATTCAAAGAAATTGCACTGAAAACTAGAAAATAATTTCTACCAATTGATAATATATCTAAATATGTGTGATGCTGCCAAGTAGGAGATTTATAATTTTAAATGCACTTACTAGAAAATGTTTTTTCAATACTGAAAATTAGTGGGCTATTACCCCGAGAAGTCAGACAAAAATTAGACTACTTCCAAGGAAAAGATAAAATCAACCTTTGTGAAAAATTAATATAGTCAATGTAATTTTGTTGAGTGCCTACATACATTTCTGGATGTTTAGATGATAGACGCACAATCATAAAAAAAATAGACTAAAGTCACTGCATTCATGCTGCCTATATTTTAAGTGAAATTAGCAAAATCTGGCATACACACATGAAGTTAGATGGTGATAAGTGCTAGTAAATAAATGAAGGAAGGAAGGAGATAAAACATACAATTTAAGATTTGGGGAAGAGAAGAACTAACTGAGAAAAAGCAACAAGGAACCTTCTTGCACTATTGGTGGGAATGTAGACTGGTCTATTTATGATGGGATATAGTCTTGGGA
This sequence comes from Uropsilus gracilis, assembly GCA_004024945.1. Classification (NCBI taxonomy): domain Eukaryota; kingdom Metazoa; phylum Chordata; class Mammalia; order Eulipotyphla; family Talpidae; genus Uropsilus; species Uropsilus gracilis. Next base: position 76,277 of record PVHY01002223.1, on the reverse strand, counting down.
TTTCTCAAAATAATAAGAATAGATCTGTCTTATCCTGTAGCAGTTCTACTCTGAGGTTTCTACTCCAAACATGCCAAAACACTAATAAAAGAGACATAGGCACTGTTAACTTTAGCCAAGTAGGGTTACAACCTTTGTGCCCAAGGGCAGATGAGTGGATTAGGAAGATACAGTATGTATACATAACGGAATCCTACTCATGTTAAAATGAAGATGAACCCCTGCCATTTGTGACAGCATGGATAGCGCTGAAGATAATGCTAAGTGAAGTAAATCAAAAGGAGAAAGACAATGTAGGTACAAAAGGACACCTGTGCTGGGATGTTTATTGCAGCACTGTTTATACTTGCAAGGACATGGAAACAACCCAAATGTCCCAAAACAGGTGAATGGATAAAGAAGATGTGGTATATGTATATATACACAATGGAGTATTACTCATCAATTAAAAATGACAAATTTGACGAATTTATCGAAACATGGACGTACCTAGAAAAAAATCATGCTAGCAGAAACGAGTCAGAAAGAAAAAGACAGAAACTGAATGGTTTCACTAATATATGGACAACCAAATGAAAGTGCACAACGGGAGGGTGGGGACCAGCTGGAGTGGTCAGGGAGGGCAAGTGGTGAGTGACCCCTGGATTTAAAATGATGTGAAATATATATATATATAAATTATTTATTTAAAAAAAAGGAGAAAGACAAATACAGGATGGTTTTATATATGTGAATATGTGTAATATATATGTGCTATATATGGGCATATATGTAATGTATATGCATGTATATAGGAAATATATATGTAATATCTAAGTATGTCTCTCTGGAATATATAAGTATGCCTATATGTAACATGTATAAATGTTATACATGTATGTATATATGTGTAGTATAAAGAAACAAAACTTAGGATCAGAACAAAAACAGCCAATGGTGGTCACTAGCAATCTGACTATAGACTTGATGCACCAGAAGCGGAGGGTACAGGGAGAGCAAAGTATGGACAAGGCACAGTGAAGATGGTGGTAAATCAGTGAACTATGCACTTACCTTGTGTATTGTATATGCTCTACTTTATAAAAGTTTAGATGCAGGCCGGGCACAGTGGCGCATGCTTGTAAATGACAGCTTATGGAGTTGCTGTAGGTTTGGAGATTGTTATTCAAATCCCACCTGGGCAACACAGTGAGACCTAGTCCCCAAAAATAGCTGGGTGTGGTGGCATGCGCCTGTTATCCTAACTACTTTGTAAGCTGATGCTGGGGATTGCTTGAGTCTGTGAGTCTGTGGTACCACGGGCAACGTGAGCCTGTGGTACCACAGGCAAAAGTAGCGAGAATTAGTCTCAAAAAAAAGAAAAAAGTTTAGATGTAGAAATCTGATTTTTATTGCATTTAATATATGTCTATAGTTTCTGATAACTTTGTTTTTTTTAAATTAATTTATTTATATATAAATTTTACAACATTGTAATCCCAGGGATTTACCCCCCCTCCATTCCTTGCCCCCGCTTTCCCTCCTGCTCAAAGTTGTGCACTTCAGTTTGGTGCTTAGCTTGTTTTGACTTTTCCTCAAGTCTTTTGTTTATTTTTTTCACTATATCCCATATATTAGTGAAACCATTTGGTTTCTGTCTTTTTCTTTATGACTTGTATCTGCTAATATGATTTCTTCTAAGTACATCCATGTTGTTATAAAATCGTCAGATTTGTCATTTTTAATTCATGAGTAATATTCCATTGTGTATATATACCACATCTTTTTCATCCAGTCATCTGTTTTGGGGCAATTAGGTTGCTATCATGACCTTGCAATTATAAATTGTGCTGCAGTAAACTTTGAATCATAAAAGAGGCTCATCTTTTATTTATACTTACCAAAATAATTTTTTTTGACAATTGTAAAATAATCAAGACAAAAAATGATTAAAAATACCCAAATCCATTGCTGCTCCCCTTACTATTTTAGGAGTAGTTGTCTGTTTTTCTACATTTCAGTAATAAGAGGAAATAAACATTATTAGAGGAATTTCCATTTATCAAAAGTGATTGCTTCTAGAAGGTTTTCTGATTAGTCTTACCCTCTCCTAAGGAACTTTTCCTTTGCTAGCGTTAAGTACTTGAACCATTATGATCTTGGTTTCTTAGGTTGTTCTTTGCACATGTATGTTTGTAGAAAAGAGATAGGAGAGACCTCAGCTTGGCCTGTTATAGAAGTCCTCTGTTGTATTACTTTTGCCTGTGAGAAAGTGTAAGTTTTAACACAAAAAGAAAATATCCAACATTAGCATTATGATTTGCAGCTGTTATGATCGACTTGATAATTTTTCCTTTTTTTTCAAGTGATAGAAGAAAGATTTCAATTCCTCAAAAATGTTAAAAATGCAGTGAGTCTAATGACCATGCTTCTGTGGTACTACTGTGTACTTAAAAAGTCTTTAAAATCACATATTTAAAAAATGTATTTTCATAATGGTTCTACATCTGGTCACATGAAATGACTTCTAGTTTCTTAAATTTGATATAATAGGGGTTGTTTTGCATTAAAATATCCTAAACTAATTCATTAAATGGTTGAGTTTTGTGACTTCTGAAAATTTAGCTTTCAGAGACTGTTGGAAAGTGATAGAAGACAACTTTATGTTACTATTTAACTTGCATTGCAGTAAATACTGATCAACATGCTATTCATGGTATTCATCTTGTCTATTTCTCTGCATGACTTGTTGACTCCATGTCAAGCATAGAGTTGGGAGTAATTCAAGGAAGTTTTTAGGAGAGAGAGGGTTAAAATTACATGTACATATTTAAGTAAGGGAATCATACCAATACATACACATATAATGAACTTGTACAACAGAGAAGTTTGCTAAGATGGACATACTTTTTTTTTAAATTAAATAATTTATTTATATATAAGTTTCACATTTTTATAATCCTGAGTTCACACACCGCCATCCCTCTCTGACCATTTCCACCCTCTCCTACCCCCATACTCCCTAGCTTTGTAGTTCAGCTTGGTTGTTAGCTTGTTTTGACTATTCCTCATGACTTTTTGTTTATTTTTCCTATGTCCTATGTATTAGTGAAATCATTTGGTTTCTGTCTTTTTCTTTCTGACTTGTTTCTGCTAATATGATTTCTTCTAAGTCCATCTGTGTTATCATAAATTCATCAAATTTGTCATTTTTAATTGATGAGTAATATTCCATTGTGTATATGTATCACATCTTTTTCATCCAGTCTTCTGTTTTGGGACATGTGGGTTGTTTCCATGTCCTTGCAGTTATAAATAATACTGTAGTAAACATCCGGGCACAGATGTCCCTTTGTACAAGCATTGAGGTCTCCTTTGGGTAGATTCCCAAAAGAGCAACTGCTGGGTTGAATGGTAGTTCCATTTTCATGAGTTTGAGGGTCCCCCACACAGCTTCCACAGTGGCTGAACCAGTTAACATTCCCACCAACAGTGTAAGAGTGTTCCTTTTTGTCCACAACCATGTCAGCACTTGTTGTCCGTTTTATGAGTGTGGGCTATTTTTACTGGTATAAGGTGGTATCTCATTGTGGTTGATTTGCCTTTCCCTGTTTGCTGGTGACATTGAGCATTTTTTTCATATGCCTGTTGGCCATTTGTATTTCCTCTTTGGAGAAGTCTTTTAGTTTTTCTCTCCATTTTTTAACTGAATTTTCCCCTTTGTTTTTGTTAAGTTGTATGAGTTCTTTGTGTATTTTTGTTATCAGACCCTTATAAGACTTCAAATATCAAAAAACCTCCTGACTAAAAAAAAAGAAAAAAAAAAAGAGAAAATGGAGTTATTACTATTCCAGACTTCAAATTGTACTACCAAGCCATACTAATTAAAGCAGCTTGGTACTGGTACAAAAACAGATAATTGACCAATGGAACAGAATTGAGTGCCCTGAAATAAAAGCATACATATATAGTCAACTGATCTTTGACAAAGGAGAGAAAAACTTACATTGGAACGAGGACAGCCTCTTCAATATGTGGTGCTGGGAAAACTGGGCCAAGACATGCAAAAAAATGAACCAGGAAACATCCTTAACACCTTGTACAAAAACCAACTCAAAATGAAGACTAGGTACATAGAGGAAAATTTGGGCAAAACCCTCCATGAGCTACAATTCAGAAATCCATTTCTGGGCACATCTATAGCAGGTAAAAAAAATGAAAGAAAACATAAATAGATGGGACTGCAATGGACATATTTTTAACACAGACAAGATAGGTTGTTGTAAACATCATATATTACAAGACTTGGAATTTTGGGATGTCTGGTTAGAGTCACATTGATAATTAGCAAAAAGCTTTATAGCATTGTCTTTTGAGGCAATTTGGTTCTTATTTTTCTCCTATCACTCTTTTATGAATTGGGAGACATTGTGTGTGGAGAAATGGCTGTATGAAAGTATACATATATATAGTTTCAGAACAAAAATAGAGTGAACACTATTTACCTGAGCCAAGAAAGGGCATTACAGTAACCCCCAGGCTCTCATGATGGCGCCCCTGTTATTATCCCCCAAAGAGCTAACCATTGTTCTTACTATTGTATTATTTCCTTGCTTTTCACCGTAATATTTTTGCCCTACTATATGTATTTCAAGCCAAGTATTTACTTGTTTTTTCCACTTTTGAATTTGGAGTATATTGTTTAATATGTGCACTTCCATCAAAAACCTTTTTCAAAATAATCTTTATGTTTTTTGAGATATATTTTAATGGAAGGAAGCAGACAATAAAGTGGAAATGAATGAAACTTACTTTTTAAAATCGAGATGATGTTGGTTTACAGCCTTGTGTTTGATTCAGAGGTCGCAGTTCACACCTCTTTAGAGGTGCCTTACCAATCTGTGCCCACCACCAATGCACCTGTAGTCCTCCCCCACAGTTCACTGGGCCCCCTAAACCTTTGTCTCCCACTTACCCCCACACCTCAAATCTGCAGTCAGATTTCTAGGATTTGTTTTTATTGGTTCCTTTGTTTTGTCTCTCTGTATTCCATATATAAGTGAAACCATCTGGTATTTGACTCCCTCCTCCTGACTTATTTCCCTTGGCATAACCACAACAATTTTCCATGTTGTTACAAATGACAAACTTTCATCTTTTTTTTTTTTTTTTAAATCACTGACTACTATTCCATTGTGGTGCCTTGAAGGAGAAAGGAAATGTGGAAAGGGGATTGTAAGTTTAAGTTGTTGCTTTTAAACAGGGTGATCAGAGACACCCTCACTGAGCTCACACTTGAGTAAAGCCTGAACAGGTTAGATGTCTGCTAAAATCACACGGAAGTATTCTAGGCAGAGGAAAGCTGAAGTAAAACCCTTGAGATGGGAATATGCTTACCCTTTGAAATAGCTTGAGTGTTGGTGTAGATGGAAGAGAATGTCTTAATCATAGTTTGACAAAGTGGTAGAAAAATTACCATGAGTGGTTCATGGGAATCATATCATGTAAATCATAGAGGTCATCTTTAGGTTTTTGGCTTTCATTCTTGTATGAGAAGTCACTGGAGGATCTCAAAAAGACATCTATGAAATTTCTTCAGTTGTACCAATATTAATTGATGAATCTTTATTTGATTTGATGTTTTATAGTCAATTGCTGTTCTTTATTCTCATGTTCAAGTTGTTCCAGATCTGGCCAGTTGAGCTGCTCTGTTCTTTAAACATGTCTTCATTTGTTTGTGCACTCTCCAGTTTCTGGCACAGAGGCAAAGACAATCCATTTGCACACTGCATTTTCTTTACTGGAATAAATAATTTCCCTAAGTAACCCAGTTACTTTCTTTTAGTGTAGAGTAGCATTTAAAAGCCAAGATTAACTGGATTTCTGGTAGAGCAAATAAAAGATTAGTCTTTGTTGAGCATCATTAGAGCATCTTGTTGAAGTCAGAAAATCAAGAAATATCTGTATCTGTTGATAGAAATTGGTAAATATCTCTAAAACTCTACATCTGACAGTCTGATTAAACCCTGTCTATTTTACACAGTGATAGGGACATCATGAAATTTATTACAGACTTACTTTCTTCCATATTTGTTAATCCTTTCTGACAGTGTGAACTTGGATTTCATTTTAAATTTTATATATTAAAAAATATGTATCTGTTGTAAATCACTGGGTTCTAGGTTTATTCATTACAGTAATGATACCATTTCAGGAAAAGTAACTGCACTTTTAAGTACCACTTTTGTTTTTGTTTTTTAATTAATAGACTAGAGAAAAGTTTCAGGTTACAGAAAAATGAACTGAAAATGTGGAGAATTCCCAAATCTTTCCCCCACCCCAGTACCTTTTTTATTAGTATATTGCAGTAGTGGAGTAGTCTTGTTAATCTTGATGAGTCAATATTGATACATCATTATTTATTAAGTTGCAGAGAAGATAATAATATATTATTATTAAATAAGTTGCAGAGATAATACATTATTATTAAATAAGTTGCAGAGTACACTAGAATTTATTTTTGTGTTGTAGTTCTATGGGTTTACACAAATGAGTCATCATTACCACATCACATAGATTAGTATCCCTGCCCTAAATCATCTGAGCTCACCTGTACATCCCTCCCTCCTTTCCCTGAGTCTCCAGCAATGACTGGTATCTTCACTCTCTCCATTGTTTGGCCTTTTATAGAAGGTCATGTAACTGGAATCAATTAGTATGCATGCCTGTTAATTGGCTATTTTCTTTTTTTTTTAATATATAAACAATTTTATTTTGTTCTTTGGGTTACAACCTCTCTGTTATATATTTTTCCCCCTCCCTCCTCCCTCCGGTGCTCCCTCCATTCTCTCACACACTACTCTTTGTAATTTATTAGTTGTGCTGAGTCCATTAGTCTCTTTCCTGTGTTAGTGTCTTTTCTCTGGGTGAGGGACTGCGTTGTTGGGTCCAGGCGCACCTTGCTGTTAGATTTTCAGTCTTACGTTTGCGTTGGGTGGCCAGGTTATATTCGTTTGTGATCTGTCCATGTTTTTTTGCTGCAGGCCATCCTCTCCAATCCAATCCCATCTCCATTACTTTGCTGCTTTTCCTTATGGTTCTGGTGTCGGGCTTTGGGGGTCTTGCCTCCTGCCAGTGTTGGTCAACAAATTTCTCTGAGTTCAGGCTTTGAGACTAGGTCTTGCTATATTTGCCTGTGGAACCGCAGGCTCTCGTTGCCCAGGGTACCACAGACTCAGGCAATTCCCAGCCTCAGCTTCCCAGGTAGCCGGGATTACAGGCGCGCGCCATCACGCCCAGCTGTTGTTTGGAACTAGGTCTCGCTACGGGCCCCAGGCGGGACCTGAACTGCTATCCCTAGCCCCGGCCGCTTCATGGGCTGAAGCTTACAGGCACTAGCCAATGTGCCCGGCCCATGAGTTCAGGCTTCTGTGAGTGGCCTTTGGTTATCTCCTTTGCTTCCTTTTGCAGTTTTGGTGTGGGGCCCATTATCCCCTCTTTGGTCATCCTCTCCTCTCCCTTGATGAGGGGAGGGTGTATTGCTCTCCTTGAATATATCTCCAAATTAAAGTCCCGGGTTTTAATCGGCTATTTTCACAGATCAGTGTGCACTGAAGTTTCCTCTGTGTGTTGTCTCTCTTTTGCCAATCCCTCCTGTAGGGAATTTGTACCACTGCTTTAGTATGCTGTTCCTTCTCGAATATCCTGTTGCATTAATGCTTTATGGACATGGCACTGAATGGGGATGGTGGACTTTGCCTTTATCAGCTTGCCTTTTCTGGCACGGAACTTCTGTTTTATGACTGAATTTGAGGGAAGACTTTTTGGCTCCTGTGTTCTTAGCCTGCTCAGCCTGGTAGATAGAGCTCTTTCTATGAGAGGTGGCAAGGTGGAGAATGAGAATGAGCATTTAGACCATTCATTCTTTCTCCTTGAATAGAGCTTCTGTCACCTAGAGTTAGGACATGAGAAGTATTGATCTGCTGCTCTTCCTGGCTTGATATCCTTGATCTGGATGAGGAAGAGTAGAATGATTTTGTTCTTAGTTTTGTCCACCTGGGAAAATGATGATTTGAAATTCTGATTTACTGAACTGTGTGTGAGTGTGTGTGTGTGAGTGTGAGTGTGTGTATGCATGTGTGTATGCATGTGTATGTGTGCATGTACATGAGTAAGTTTGGGAGCAAGTAATGGGATAACTATCACGGACAACTGCTGTTTTCACTGAACTGTAGTAGATATCCTTGAGCAAATAATAATTTGTTGCTGTTCTTAGTCAAATTTTATGAGACTTTCAAAGACTTTTAAAAATAAATTTTACAGATGATAGAGTTTTCCCCTGAGATAGTATTTTTGGATTTCATTCACTGCTGTTGTGGAAGTCAGCTCCATATTCTTTAAGCATCAATTGGTATTATGGTTTGTGTTTTTTAAGATGCCATATCTATCTTGATCATTATGCTTGCTGTTTACACTCTGATTCTTCAGTTGGGGATTTATTTACACTGTTTATAAAGTATTCATATTGTCAAGCACCTTCATTATATATTTCATTCAGGTAAAACATAATTATGATTACATATTTATAATTCTTTCTCTAAGTTGTAGTTTAATTAATTTAAAGAATATATTAATGTTAATGTTTCTCAAGAATGCATCATGATTTTCATTCAAATGCAATATGGATGTAACTAAAAAACAATCTGCATCTGCTTTGAATTTTTTGACATTATGATTTTAAGGAGACTTGTTTCCTACTTTTATAAATAAAAATAAAATGTTATTTTAAGATCATCAACAATTTTAATAATGTGTTTCCTCAAAGAATTTTAAGGACTATGGATCTCAGAATATTTTTTTAAATGTTGAAGTTCAGAGGTCATTTATGAATTATTAAAAATAAATCATGTTATTTTTACAATTCCAGGAAAAATTCTACATGGAAATCAGACCTGTTATATGATATGTATTTATGTAACATCAGGGAGGTCTTTTTATCCTTTGTAATACATTTTTAAATTTTATTCTGTAGGACTATTTTGAAAGAAAGTGGGTTTGCCAGATACCTTCATTCAGCTGTTCTTATCAATGGAGCTATGCTTATTTTTGGAGGAAATACCCATAATGACACTTCCTTGAGTAACGGTGCAAAATGTTTTTCTGCCGATTTCCTGGCATATGACATAGGTATGTATTTGTTAGGATTGTACAAACTAGGCTATATCAAATTTTTCATGTAGAGATACTCACATATATTATTTGACAATGTGTGTATGTCATATAAGAGAAAAATTAAGTGACAGATTATGAATGGATCCCTTGAATTTCAGTTTACTCATAGTTTAGAGCCAGTAAGTTTGAGTTTATGACAGAGAAAGGGAAATTGAGAAATCTGAATTTGAATAGCCTATTTGAAGACTTCTGCAGATTGTATCCCTATGTGAACACTATGATCAGCCTATTGTATTTGACTCTTACCTTATTGGTTTTGCTAATGGGTATGGTACACTATTGAATGATACATATTGTGAATAGTAGAAGTGCAAACTTTTTATATTGAGTGGGGATTGGTAAAGATAAATTTAAATTTGACATATTAGATGAACTTGGTTTATAGGAAGTTGATAAAATTGGAGAAAGGATTATAGAGCCATAAAAGATTTTTAGAAAAAATGGAAACCCAGAACAAACCTAGGAATGGAAATAATGAAATGTCACTCTTTCCCAGACAACCAGAAATGTAGTGCATTTATATAATTCCCTTATTTTCTTTAGACTGTCTATAGCCTGCCAACTTCTGAAGATTTAATTTATTTATTGAAATAACTAAATTTAGTTATCCAGTAGATCATTGTGGTGAAAATGATTTTATCGCTGTCATTTCATAGATAAAAGCCTAGGTCATATTTAAAATGTATTTAAGCAATAAATAAGAATACATTTTTGAATGGTTAAGGTAATATACCAGATTAAGCTATTAAGAAACATATTGGTGAATAAAAATAAAATAGGCTGAAGTATAACACACTTAATAGATGTAAGATGTATACTTTGGCTTTTAAACAGTACAGGTCATAAAATCTAATTTGGAATATTATTTCCAGTCAGAGCATATAAAGAAAATTAATGGCTATTAAGCACTTTGATCTTTTAATATAAGTTTGTTTGGAATGAAATTCCTAGTAAAACAGTTAAGCATGCTTTTTAAGTCTAAGCTATGTGTGTCCATCTGTGATTAATCATTAAAACTAATCCACAGTCCAGGATTTTTGAATCTTTGGTGTATAAAATATCCTTTTTAAACAATAACTTAAACTGGTGATTCATGATGAAAATGACATTGTTTTGAGTTTTAATAGATCAGTACTTGAAATCTTTGAAGAGCAAGTGACTGACTGAATCCAGGCTGGTTTCTTATGTCATTATTTGGTTAGAGTTGCCAACATTTTGCTTCGACTTTGGTAGTAAGAGGCTCATTTCTCTATAAGTAAAAGGAAGTTTTGTTTGTCTTCTGGAAATACAAATTTTAGGAGAATTGTAGCATTCTGTTATTTTTGTTAGAAAGTCCATCAAATGATATTTTGAACTTTTGCAAAAGGTTATTCGAAGAGTTCCACTCAATGTGTGTATTTTAATGAAGAAATTAATATATGTTTTGTAACTTACATATTTGGGTTTATCTTACTTCTTCCATGTTATTCATGATTTTCACATTTTAGATCTTATGTGTCAAAAAGCTTTCTGAGGTGAATTATCATTAGTAGTGTTACCTTTCCAGTGAAAGAGTCAATTTAGATTGTGATTATTATAATTACTATTATGTGTCAGTAAAAAGCTAAGTAGCATGCAAAAGATTTATACACAATATCTGTAGCTTGTGAGAACAGGATGTTAATAAACTCATTTCCTAAGATTAAACAAATGTGAGTGAAAGGAACTTGCCTGAAGCTACTGGTGTGGTAAGTCGGAGATGGAGCTTCTGTAGCTCCTACAGCTGTGGTTGTCTTCCCACTTGAGTTCACTATGCTGTAATTTGGGATCCATCACACATTCATATTTTAGCAACAAATTACCAGATACCTCATGTTTAGGTACCAATATGTCTTAGTTCTGAGGAAAGATGAAACTACATTGTGTTTTATTTTCCCAGGAAATTGTTCAGATTGGAGGAGGAATAACATACTAACAGTTTCACATTTTAACATAGTATTTTTTTCTGTTAACAATAAACTTTCCTTCCTCACACTGTATTTATTCACCTAAATTTATAGTGTCAAATGTAGGGATATTTTCCTGGGAAAAGTATTTTTCACATTTCTGAAACTGTCTTCCAAAATAATTGTTTTCCTTATGGAGTATGTTTTCATTCAAATGAGGTGCAGCCGTTACATAAGGAACCAACTAGGGCAAAGATGTTTTGGAAAACATGGCCATGTTGCCAATTTTTCTCTTAAGTACAGTATACTAACACTTTCATGGCATATTGAACTGAAATGCACCTGAAAACTCAGTTGATTTACTTGTGTTTTATGATGTTTAAGCACATCAGATATTTTTGTCAATATTTATTTTTTATTCTAAAATGTGCTGTTGCAGCCTTACTGCAACAGTAAGCTCGGAGTGGGTAGCATTGGTCTTTGAGCAGACACCCTTGTGTCACATGTCTTCTTGAAAGTGGGTGACCAAAGAAAGGTTTACAGGCCTGCTTCTCTCTCCGAAGCAGTTTCTTTGCATCCCCAGCCTTTTTAACCAAAATATCAAACCAAGACTATCAGTGCAGACTAATTTATTTCTAACAAAGTGATTTTCTAATTACTACAAAAGAAAACATGTAAGACTCAGATTACTTTAACATTGTCCAAAAGCTCTCTCAGTATTGTCCAAAGTCCTTTCCCAGATTGCCCCAAATATCCTCAGTCTCTCATTCCTGATCATCTCACCAATGTCCAGTCAGAGTCCATCTCCAGACACTTGAAGACTTATTCCTTTGGCTGCTCCTCCTTGTCTTCCACGCTGTCTTCTCCTTGTCACCTTCAGGTAGCAGGAACTCCATGGTGCCGAACCAGCAAAGTTCACTTTCTTCTCAGGCCTAACTTTTGCACGGCCTCTTCAGACACAAATCAAACTCAGCAAAACAAACTCCAACACAGAGTTCAAATCTGCAAACTCCTTAACTGCATTCAGCACACATACTGCCAGCCTGGGTCAGCCTAGGGTTGCAGGCCCTTGGTGGCCACATGGCCAAGCTCACATGGCTCACATCTTTACAAGATGGCCAATTCCCATCTCTCCTCTACTGAACCTCTCTCTATCCAGTCTCCATATTCGAATCTCCAACCTGAATCCAATCCTGAATCGAATCCTTCTCTTTGTTTGCACACCCTTTATATACCCCGATCTCCCGCCTTCCAGGAAACCTGTTTCACCTTGACCATTTCACTTCTTTCTCCCCTGCATCTCCCTGAAGGGAAGTTACAACTAAGGTCATTCTCCCATTTTAGCATACCTGTCCTTGAAATCTGCACTCTTAAACAGGAGACAATGGGGGGGGGCACACCCTATCATTCTCATTTCTCCAAGGATAGAAGCATGTGATGGTGATTTTAAAACACAGCTGTACCTTTTCATCTCCTTTGAAGGTGGTGGGGGAAAATGCAGACCTGTTAACAGGACTCTCTTAGATTTGGAATTGGGCAGGTGTATAAAAAATTGAAGTGAACCAGACCTCGTGGATGAGACCAAGTTGATGGTAACATGTACCATCAACCAGATTTTTTTAATGTTTTGGTTTTTAATTCTAGCTTGAAGTCAGATTATAGTATCTGAAAACTTCAGATTGTAGTGTCTGAAAAAGTTTGTTTTTGTTATTTCTTTTTCTAAATTTTTTTTATTTTTTATTAATCTTTTTGTTATTTACATATTCATGCATATAAGTGTACATATATGTACATATATATTGCATCATTGCATTCCCCAGGGGTTCTCCCTCCATCCTATCACCCGAGGGTGTTTTTGTTATTTCTATCAATTGCTTTTAGAAAGCCACCATCTTACCTTTTCCAAGACTCAATAGATCTTTCTAGTAGAGAAAACCTTATGGTAGAGGATGAGGGTAAAGATAGACAGGAAAGATGGAAAAACATGTTTCCTTGAGGTTGATCTCAGATATAGGGATTTGGAAACTATTTGAAGTAGAAAGTAAATACTGACATAAAAGTTACTTTGCAAGGGTCATTGGGGAAAAGAATCAGGTAGCTTTGTTTTTCACATCTCTCAAGTGTCAGTGAATGGGCTGACTGAAGTTTCAAGATTTGCATTTGTGAGATGCTTGGGAATAGAACAATACCCTCAAATTGAAATGGATTTTAAGACAGTACTTCAGAATTGTCTCATGAATAGGTATTTCAGAGTTTTCTATGGAGGATTAACCCCAAATAAGTTTATTTTTCCCTCGTGTTGGTTGGGAAGGTGATCTGGTCTTTGTCATTACTTAACCAGGCTGAAAGTGCCTAGATTTTCATATCCAGTTTTTACCATGGAATGAAAGAAAGCGAACTGTAATATTTGTTGCACAGTCTCAATGTCTACCACAAATAGTATAAGTGATTGTTCTAAACTTTTAGTATAGTTGAAGGTGATGTTTAGGAGATATCACCTCCTACCATCTCCTGCCACCACATGGATAAAACAAAAAATATCTAGAAGTAGAATTGTATTACTTGTCTGAATTAATTGCTTGCATGTGTAATTAAATTTTTATCACCATAATGTTTCTTTTGTGCAGGAATTCATGTACTTTTGGAAAAAGAATCTATATTATTATTTTTATTTTCATAAATTTAATGTAGTTGCTAAGAAAATTTACTTTTGTATACAGACTGTTATTTAATAACTTTGAGGAATTCACATAGCATACAAAAGCTGTTATTTTATATATAACTGGCAAAAATATTAACTTCTTAGAGTTGTTTTGATAATTAAATATTAACATAGTTTTGATAAGCATTTGACTCACTATTAGAGAAAATGTAGTAACCACATGTTAGGAAATTTAACCTACTTAAAAGACTATGAAAGCCTTTATAAACTCTTTAATTTTATATAATAATAGTATGTCATTTAAAAATTATTTCTTAATTGTATTCAGTACATCTAAGTTGAATTACTTAAATATTGATCACATTTTCTCCTGTTTCAATTTATTAACCTAAATTTCACATATTTTCTTCTTATTAGTAATACTCAATGCAATGAATTTTTAATCTTCTTTAGATTAAAAGACTCAAATGAATCTTTTCAATTTTTCTATTTTTAAGACATAGTAGTGTGGAAAATGTGACTTCCAGAACTTTTAGGTAATAACTACCTGCTATTTAGTATGTTTACTAAACTGACATGTTCATTTTCTTAAATGTGCAAGTAAATATTACCTGTATAGGAAAAGGTTCAAGTAAATATTACCTGTATAGGAAAAGGTTCAATAAAGTGAACAAAATATTAGCCATGTATTTTTGAATTTTGACTCCTTTTGTTTGTTAGTTATATGGTTTGACAGTAGGTGTTTGGAGGTCTCCAAAGGTAATTAAAATCCCAACAGTCAATAGAAATTTGTCAATAAATTGGACAAAATAAGAGAAAAGAAGAAATTGAGATACTGATGAACTCTTGGCATTCACAACAGCATGGATGGAACTAGAGAGGCTGCTAAATTACACACACACACACACACACACACACACACACACACACACTTCTATTTTCATTGTAACCCTGTTTGCAATATTGAAGTTATAGGAATAACTTAGTATCTAAGGACAAAGGAGTGGATCAGAAACCTGTGGTGTGTGTACACACACAGACACACACATTTGTACACACAATGAAATGATACTCCGCTATAAAAAGGTGAACTCTTGCCATCTGTGACAGTATGGGTGCAATTGAATAGGATAATGCAAAAAATTAGGAGAAAGACAGATAGTAGGTCGTCCCATTCATATGTGGAATATGAGAGAAATAAAATGACCAGACAAAATGAGATGGCTAACCAAAAGGGGAAGAAGGCACAATGAGAGAGGGGGAAGGGAGGGCTCCAGTGGAACATGGCGAAAGATTATTGGGTCACTGGTAGTTCATGAAGGCATGGTATGAAAATGTACCTGTCCTTTTAACCTCTAATCCCCAAATACAGATACAATGATGTAAACTTGACCTCAAGAAGCGTAATTGTAAAAAAATAGAAAAGACAATACTTGTCACAATAAATTTAATCCAGACATTTCAAAAGTTTGGCTATTTCTTCAAAAAGAAAAGTAATCAAAGCCATAAATAAATATCTGAGTATTGTTCTGGCTTAAAGGAAGGTGGTGGGTGTGTTGTTGATATCTGAAGGTGTGTCAACCTGTACCTTTGAATTAGGGACAGTTTTGTAACCATTATTACCTCAAAGAAGAGAAATGTTAAGGAACACAAAAAAATTCAAATCCTTAAACTGGGCATTATGTAAAAATTTAGCAAAAATCATTATATAAGGAATCTCAGAAATAGAAAGTTAATAAAGGAAATTAAGACTATAAACAAAGGAAATTCTGGTGGACTTAGATTTTTAATGGCAATCATAATGTAGTCTTTACAGATGTTCATTTATAATGATTTAACTTAAACTCTATATAACATCATCAACCAATATACCTCAATAACAAATTAAAAACAAGGGAATCCTGACATATACTGTGACAGTGATGAACTCTGAAGACTCACTAAATGAAGCAGGTAAACACGAGGAAAAATACTGCGTGACTTGGCTTATTAATAGAATAGTCAAATTTGTGGGTAGAAAGGGTTGCCAGGACTAGCTAGGGAGATAGAGGAAGGGATTGTTCTGGTTTAATGTATACATAGTTTCAGGTTTGCAAGATGAAGGAAGCTCTGGAGGTGGGTGTGGTGATGGTTAATATTGTGGAAAAAGATGAAGTTCACTAGGTTGGGTCAAATAAGCACATTACAGAAGAGTCTGTATGGTGTAATATCACTTGAATTAGTAAGTTTTACCATGAACATAAAAGATAACGAATGTGTCATGCTGGTAGAAACACTGGCAGTCAAAGGGGTGTGGTTGTGACCAAAAAGGAAGATCTAGAGAGGCTTGAATTAGAGCGTCTTTATTTCTATATTTTTCTTCTACAAAATATTTATTGTAAACATGCTAAAAGATTGGACTTGACAGATCTTGGGAGTGATATGAAAGTTTTCATAATGCAGAAAAATACTTCGTTACCCCTCCCTCGGCTCCCCCCCCCCATCTGTAACAAATGGTTACAGATATAGGAGCAATCTTCAAAATTTCCAATTTTTAAAAATGATTTTAAGTCTTTCAGCTTTTTTCCTGACTCATTTCCTAGATGGTTTTTCCTCAGCAGTTTCTGTAGTTCTCATTCTGAAATCTTCTGTCTTCCCCTACTTATGCCTGGTTTGTTTACTTGCTCTTTATTCTGGGTAGGCTCAGACTACTGTCATTTTTTTCCCCTGGACTTTAGTGTCCAAATGTCTCTTCTGTGGAGTTATTTACTTATTTAAAAATTTTATTTATTTGTATATAAATTTCACAGGGATTCACCCCCCCCCCTCCCCCGCCTTAAAACCCTGCCCCAAGTTGTGTGCTTCAGTTTGGTGGTTAGCTTGTTTTGACTTTTCCTCTTGGGTTTTGTTTATTTTTCTCCTATATCCCATATATTAGTGAAACCATTTGGTTTCTGTCTTTTTCTTTTTGACTTGTTTCTGCTAATATGATTTCTTCTAAGTACATCCATAAAATCATAAGTTATCATAAAATCACCAAATTTGTCATTTTTAATTGATGAGTAATATTCCACATTTTCTTCATCCAGTCATCTGTTTTGGGGCATTTAGGTAGCTTCCAAGTCCTTACAGTTATAAATAGTGCTGCAGTAAACATCCAAGCACAGGTGCCCCTTTGTACACATATTGAGGTCTCTCTTGGGTAGATTCCCAGAAGAGTGATTGCTGGGTCAAATGGTAGTTCCATTTTCATTGAGGGTCCTTGTGGAGTTATTTATAATCTGATTTGTGGACGTTGACTTTTCTTCTCTTTTCTCATCATTTCTTGAAACATATTCAAGTTTCTGATTCTGTTGTTGGAATTTTGATCATCAACACACAATTTATATATGAGTAGCTATATGAGTGTGTGAGTGTGAGGGTGTTGGTGGAGCCATTGAATTCTTGTCGATCCTGATACATTAGCTGTTTAACATTTTCAACTCTTTCTTTTTTAAAATCTGTGTCCCTTCTCTCCAAGTAGGAGTAATAGTTCAGAACTGTATCGGTATACTTTTATAGTGTCAAGTGACCATTATTTGTGGAAAAAATGTAAGAAAATGGGCCTTAAATTATTTGCTTAACTTGTAGATCTCATTCTTCATTTCTAACATATCTTCTCAATCAACTTTACTGAATTCTTATAAAGGCCATTGTTGTGTAGATGAAAACACCTTCTAAGTTTCACACTACTGCACACTTGTGCTAGTCACTGCTTAACTGAACTCTAACATGTGAAATAACATGGCAGGTTATTTATCTCATGTTGGGCCTCTACTTGGGAAATAGAATTTCCCAGAGCTTTTGCATGTTAGGAGGTGTTATGTGAAGTACATCTGTAGATGAGGTAAAGCGCTGGAATAAGAAAAGTTTGCTTCTACACTTTTGGACTCTTTCTTTTGAGGGTATTTAATGGGATTTTTTTGTGTGTGTGAACTAGAGAGAGAGATTGCACAAACTGAGTTGGAATAACAACTCGATATATTTTTGGTCTCAGTCTTCCAGTTTAATTTTCTGAACAATGATTTAGCTTTTGTAATTCCTTTGATTTTCACTACTAATTATATTTAATTTAACCAATTTTATTACATATGTTATAGATATATGTACTTAAGTAGAACAAGTATAATTCTTTACGACTCTTGCAACCAACTGTATTTTAAATTATTTTCATGTTCCAAAGGATTTCTAAGATACCTAATGGGAAAATAAATTTATTTTTGGGGACTTGTAGCATTTATGTGCTTTTACTAAATAGCATAGCCTGCTTCCAGCTGTGGGAAGATAAAATCTACAACTGTTTGTAGAGTGTTCCCAGTCTTTGAATACTGAATTACTCAACATCCTAAAATATGTGTCAATTTCGAGGTTGTATTGATAGGATATATAGTTTTCTATAACATTTTTCTTTTTATTCTCTTTACCTAGTACAAGAATTATTACTTCAAATTAAAGTAATTATTACTGTTCTTTTGAAATACCAGGTCACTGAAGTGCTATAAGTATTTTATTTTGATGAGTCTGTTTTTAGGCATTCTTTCACCGAATATTAGATTCTATCTAATTTTGTATACATGCATGTAAAATTTGATACAGCAATCTAACTTTCTAATATTTTATCCTCATTGACATTCACAAATATTTACTATGTGAATCTCGGCTTATTTAATAAAGATGCATCGTTGAAATTATATACTGATGTAAAGTATTTCCAAATTCTTTCCTTCCATGTCTCATCATTCACTTAAAGTTATCTGTGGAAATTTTAAGTAGAAGTTACTTTTACTTCAGGAAGAAAGCTATTTGAGTAGTGATACTATGTTGAAGGGCATGTAAAATGAGTGAAAAGCACTTTAATTTGAAGTATTGTATCTTTAATTTGGCCAATGGTTTTTTAATAATGTCTTTTTTTTTCCTCTTTGCTTTTTTCTAGCTTGTGATGAATGGAAAATATTACCAAAGCCAAATCTTCATAGAGATGTCAACAGATTTGGACATTCTGCAGTTGTCATTAATGGGTAAAAGAAATACTTTCATCCATGCTATCCTACCATCCACATAGTTGGCTACTCTGTTGTCAGATTATCATTTCCTCCTAATGGCATTAGATTTTTGTAACCTTCATTGACCTTGCAGTATACTTGATTGCTAACCATGTCCTTCATTCATTTTTTTAGGTTTTTTTTTTTTTTTTTTTTTTTTTTTTTTTTTTTTTTTTTTTTTTTTTTTTTTTTTTTTTATACATCAAGGGCTAAGGGTGGTCAAGGGGTTGAGGGAAAGGTGTTGAGCTCAAACTTCAGATTTTATTTAAAAATAGTCATCTGGCTTATCTTTTCACTGAGATCTCATAATTAATTCTTTTGTTAAAAAACATGGAAATAAATGATAAAAACACTAACTCCATATTTCTATGTAGGAGAGCAAGGGTGTGAGAATTTGATTTTCATTTCAGTTTTGTCATCAGATTGTTGACAAATCTCCTAACTGGACTTTAAAATCTTTATACCCACTGGCAATTTGGACTGGATGATCATTAAATACTTTCCTCTTTTATGTTACTATGATTTTTTATTTCTGTAGGAAAAATTTGGTAATTTGGGCTTAGTGGCAATAAGCAATATGCTAGTACATTGAAAACTGAAACTTGCAATTCATAATTACATTCTGATAATTTCATTTTATTACCACCCTTTTCTAATTATGTAAAACTTCTCTAATATGATACTAAAAACAGTTAAAGTTAACTACAGTGGAACTATGTAAAACATCATTTGGCTTTCAATACAATAATAGAAACATAAAACATCTAGAATTCTCTTTGGAAAAACCAATTGATTTTTATTTTAATATTTAAAAGTAAAAATATTTAAGCTTTTTCTAATCTTCTCCATTGATTATTCTTATGAAAATTTTAGGAATAATTTTTTTTTTTTTTAATTTTGAGAGCATGTCAAATTTCTTTGGCACTGGTAGTATTCAGTAATTAATTCAGTAATAGGTTTGTCTTCCCGGATTGAAAATTTAGTCTTTCTCATTTTTTCACTCAGTATTTTTCTTTTATAACAAGATAATAAACCACTGGAAGAATTAAATTCTTTCTATTTACAAAAATCACAATTTTAGACAGCAATTACATAGTGTATGTTGTTACCTAGGTATTGCTGATATAGAGCTCAAAAAATATTTCCCACATTGATAAAGTGGTATTTATCTAATTAAAGAAATGTATGTAACTCTTGTTCCTTCTCCTTTTTTGCTATGTGAAATGTATATCTAAATATATATTTTAAATCAATACATAAGGCAGAGTTTTGTTACTCTTGTTTATTTATGATTCTTGTTTTTAACAGGTCTATGTATATATTTGGAGGATTTTCAAGTGTACTTCTTAATGATATTCTTGTATATAAACCTCCAAATTGCAAAGCTTTCAGAGATGAGGAACTTTGTAAGAATGCTGGTCCAGGGATAAAATGCATTTGGAATAAAAATCACTGTGAATCTTGGGAATCTGGGAACACTAATAACATTCATAGAGCAAACTGCCCTCCTAAAACAGGTAAAGTTTTTTAACCTTTTCCCAAACCATCTCTATTTGGCTAGAAATAGTAATGCATTCTGCCTAAAAGTATTATCTTAGCTTTCAGAAATTAAAAATTCATGATCGCATTAGGGATTCTAATATTTGAATTTAGCAGCAATTAATTATTTACTATATTAACTATTTTGGTTTTCTTCTTAGAATTTTATATGCAATGTCGATCAATATTTTATATATAATATGGTTATGTATATGAGTAATTTTGTTAGATAAAAATATCTGTAAATGCATTCTTTCTAAGAACTACTAAATGCTTCAAGGCAATAAAATGAGCTAATTTTTTCTGTATTTGTTGGATTTTTTTGTCTTTCTGAATTATTACAAAGCCACACCATAAAGTTAAAACTTTTTTTTAGAATTTTGATGACATGTTCTACTTTCATATTTCTTATACACTGTTGAATAACTAAATCAAATTTATAAAAATGCTAGTAAATATTCATGAATGAATGAATTGGATAAAATTGTTCAATTTGATTTAAATTGGTGGAGCTTTTACACATTTTTGATGTTTATATTAAAAGTATTTTCAGGTTTATCATGCTAAAAACTCAGATATTTCTTATGTTTTTACAAATATAAACTTAGTTTTTGTTATAATGTTTTTTCCTTCAGATGTGTAATAATACATTTTGTTCAGTAAAATATCTAAGTCCAGTTCCCAGTGTATATGTTTTAAACAGTTGTAGGAGTCTTATTGATTGTATGATTAGGAGGTATCTAATATCTTGTCAACATAATCTGTGGAGTTGACTCAATAGTCAACTTATTTTGGTGTCAATTTGTCATATTTTTGCTTTAAGTGTTTCAGTGCATCTTAAACAGATGTAACAAATGTGGGAATGAGAAAGTGTGACATTTTCTAGTTCATGCTGATGTGTTCTGCCTCTCGTTTGTATCACAGCTGCTTCTGATGACAGATGTTACAGATATGCAGACTGTGCCAGCTGTACCGCCAATACCAACGGGTGCCAGTGGTGTGATGACAAGAAATGCATTTCAGCAAATAGTAACTGCAGTATGGTTAGTACTTAGGGGTAAACTGCCATGTAGTTAGCAATGCTGCTTTATGATCATTAGTTTACCGTTCAGTGGCACTGTCCAAAGCAGCACTTTACTCATCAGCACATTCAGAAAACATGAAAGGGGATCACTCATTTCTTGATAACTTATAAATTCACTCTGGTTTATTGGTCTGATTTGTCATTTTTGGATTCCATTTTGGATCCAGTATGGTTTACTTTCTTTCGTGGATAAGCTGGGAAAATTCTTTCCAGACCAGTTTTTTTTTTTTTCCCAAAAGGCTGTAACTGTGATCATTGTCTTCTTTATTAATGGAAATAGGATTTTTATAGGTCAGTGTTGATATCATTTTCATTGAATTTTTGTCAGACATACGTCAATAGAGTGAGATCAACTGTTTACTTATATAATTTATGTGCAGATTTAAGCTGAGTTATTGAGAGCAGTGGTCTTCGTCTTATCTCTGGCTTCATATCAGTTGTTCTCAACTGTAGTCAGTTTAATGACCTGGGGACATTTGATAATGCATGTATTTTTTGGGGGGGAGTGGGGTTCCAGGATGCTGTTAAATACCCTGTAGTCAATGAACATCTCTCTCCTTCCCACACATACACAAATTAGCTGACTGAAAATGTCATTATTAGTGAGACTGAGGGACTTATTTTGGATAGGATATTTTAAAAATTATAAGATTCATATTTAGTGGATGAAAATAGATTCAGAATGTAAAAATTAATTCTAATATGATAATGATTAGATTACTACAACTTTGTAGTATAATTTAAAGGGCAGGAACATGCTAACTTCATATTTTTCATTTTTATTCAAGAATGCTTTGACTATTATAGGTCTTCTGTGGTAACCTAAAATTTTTAGGGTTTTTGTTTTTCTATTTCTGTAAGAATACTTTCAGATTGCACTGAAATTGCTTTAGATGAAATGGCTATTTTTGCATTGTTAATTATTCCAATGGATGAATATGAGTCACTAATTCTTCTGATCCCTGGCATGACATGTTTTTTTTTTTTTTTTTTTTTTTTTTTTTTTTTTTTTTTTTTTTTTTTTTTTTTTTTTTTTTTCATTTTTTTTCTTTTCCCATTTGTTTCCTTTTCCATCTTTTTCTTCAGTTACTTTAAAACATGTCTTTTAGTTTTCAGTATTTAGGTTTCTGTCTCTACCTCTTCAATCAAATGTATTCCTAGCTATTTTGTTCATTTTGGTCTCATTATACATGGTATTGTTTTCTTAATTCTCTGATTGTTGTTGGGGTATAAAACAACAGATTTCTGGATATTGATTTTGTAATCTGCAGCTTTACTGTAGTTGTTTTTATTAGTAATAGTTTCCTGGTGGAGTCTCTGAGACTTTCTATATGTAATATTATGTCATTTCCAAATAGACACTTACACCTGTTTTCCAATTTGCATCCTTTTTATTTCTTTTTCTTGCTTAATTACTCTAGCTAGCATTTCTGTTACCATGTTGAATAGTAACGGCGAGAGTAGACATTCTTGTTTTATTCCTGATCTTAGCAGAAAAAAAACTTTCAGGTTTTTCACTATTGAGTATAATGATACTAAGATATAAGCAACCTGAGTGCCCATTGATGGATGAGTGGATAAAGAATGAGTGCTGGAAGAATGCGTGAAAAATGATGAACTTTTGCTGTTTGGGACAAGATGGATAGACCTTGAGGGGATTATGCCAAGTAAAATAACTCATAGGGAAAAGACAAAGATTTCACTTGCATGTGAATGATCAAAAAGGTAAATGAAAATAAGCCCTTAGGTGCTGACAACAAAATGATGGTTACTATAAAGGAAGGAGCATGGTAGAGTGGGTCATTTATATGATAGTGGATGCAAACTAAACTTTTGGTGCTAGCACTCTTGAAGTAGATATGTATATGTGAATATGTCATATATATGTACATGTATATCCATATACGCATATAGATATACACACATATATAGACACATATATGTATACACATATATAAAGTTATGTACTTAAACTTATACAATGTTATAAAACTACTACTTCACTATTCAAAAAAATTACAAACACATTTTATTTAAAATTTTGTTGGATCAGACTATTGTGTTTAGACAGAGTAAATAAAGATATATAGATCTTAAATATTATGTTTCTTAAATTGTTATCACATTTGTTCATTTTAAAATGAAGTTTTTCCTTTAAATTTTATTTTTGATGATGAGCAGATGGTGCTCCCTTATGATTTAGACTTTGATGTGATGTGTGTGTTAGTCAAATTTGTTAGAATGCTTGGTGATTAAGCTAAACCAAATGCTAATGGATACAGAAAGGTCTGTGAGATTTTAGTGAAACTGATGTCCATTGATAACCTGTTTCTTTATCTAGTTGTGTTTTGTGCTCCACAAGCTCAAATATCCTGTTTATTTCTCAAAGATCTTTATCTTAAAATGATAACTAAATTTATTTGAGTGATCAGTTGAGTAATGGTCACTCTTCATAGTCTGTTTACTAATGTGCATGTGGTTAATTAGGTAAAAAAAATGCCAGCCATGTTTCATTGTTTCAGAATAACGATCAGTTTCCCTCCATCATTGATTGAATTGTCCCTCTGTGTGCCTGAAATATAATTTCATCTGTTGTACTGGCTCAGTAGCATTAATTAGCCTCCCTGTCTCCCATCCAAGTACTAACCAGGCCCGACCGTACTTAGCTTCCGAGATCAGCTGAGAGCGGGCGCGTTCAGGGTGGTATGGCCTAGACAGCCCCCCTGTCTCAATGGGAGCAGTAGAGTTATTTAGATGGTGACTCTAATGGCATCATTGTTATTCCAAAGACCAGCATTATGTTGTTATTCTTACTCTTATTTACTAACAGTGGTTGTTAGCCAATCTCTAGCCATTTTTATGTGTTATTTCTTTTATCAAATGATTCAAGTAAATTAATTTCTTTCTAGTTATGTTGCAGATGTTTGGAACTAGACTCTTACCATCATGGAGAATAATATGGGATGGATATGCCATAAAAAAACAGAGCATTATCAATCCAAATAATATCTTAAATTTTTTAAAGTGCAGCTTTTAAACAGTGACATATGCATCTGTTCTGTACAGGGAATGTTTATCTGTCTCTGACAAAAGTGTGATGGTAGAATAATAATCACACAGTAATTTGGGGTTAGAAAAATCTACCTTTATGATATTTTTAATGATGAATAAAGGTAGACATTATCATCTATGCTTTTTTCCTGTTGTTTAAATTGTATGTAACTTGTTTTAAAGATAGCAACAACGTTGGACTGAAATCAACTGCAATTGATTTTATGTAGAACATATAGTAATTTATAAATAACTATTTAGTTGGTGAAATTTAAAAAGAAAGTGGTGGTAAGGAACTACCAAAATTCCTGTGTTATCTGTTTTTAAATTTTTTTTTTTGGGAGCTGTGTGTGTGAAAGACGCAAGTTTATTTAAGAAAAGAGAAATGAAAGATCAGACATAAAAGGGGCTAGAACAGTAGGAGAACCTGATTTGGTTTGACTGATGAGGGACAGAAGACTTTAATTTTATCTTTCATCTTTTACCTTTAGTCTTAGTATCCAAATAGGTTGAATGTGGTTACTCTATGTGGTAGGATTGGTTGAAATATAGCTTTCACTGGTACTTTGTTGTCTTGATAAAAAATATGACAAATATTTGCAGGAGAAACATAAGCTAAACAGAAATATTATTTGGTGTTTGGGGAAGAAAAATTAGTCTGAATATTTGAGAAAAAAATTACCTCCTTAGATTGCATTGCATTTTGGTTAAGCATCTCTAATTTATACTGCTTATCACTTCCACTTCATTTCCAGGGATTTAGCATAATAATTATTATGACTAGAATATTTTCATGTCATCATTAAGAGAAATTACTTTCTGCGTTGGCTTTATTTGTTGAGTTGAAAGTCTGTAGATTCATTAGAAAAGGGTTTCACTGATTGGTTTCTGTTTCAAAAATATGTGATTTGTGAATTTTTTCCCCCAATAAGCACATATTACCATACCAAGAACTATAGTTTCAGTAAATGAATAAGAAGGATTCTGATTCATTAGAACTGGATTTGGGAGTAGAAATCTGTGTTTAAGATTCACCAGATAATCTACATGTATTAAGAATCACTGCTGTACAAAGGTGAAAAATTAATTAATTTATCTTTTACTCTTTTAGTCTGTGAAAAACTATACCAAGTGTCATGTGAGGAATGAGCAGATCTGTAACAAACTCACTAGCTGTAAAAGCTGTTCACTGAACTTGAATTGCCAGTGGGATCAGCGACAGCAGGAATGCCAGGCTTTACCAGGTAAAAATTTCAGTTTGGCAAGTGAATCTTATAGCCCATGGATGAAAGGCCCTTCAATGTATAGCATTTGCTAAGAACATTTCACGTTCTAGAATTAAATCAATTGTAAGTGAACTATTTGAGTAATAATAGTGTTTTTGCAAGAAAAGTTTGCTTATTTGCTTCCAATTTAAGACGTTCAAGGTTTCTGGGATTTATTATTCTGTTGACTTGATCAGAAGCCTTTCAGTTAACAAATTATATGTTAAGAACAAAGAGAAATAATAAGCACTCTGCCTTCTCTCCAGATTTTATAAATGCTGACATTTTCTAAAGTTTAAAAGTATACAGGAGATATAGCTTTATAATTTATTTATAAATCTATGTTTTAGATAGAATTGCTGTTTTAAGATGGTTTGGGTGTTATGGAGATAGCACTGTTATTGAACATTAAACTTTCAAACTTTAGAAAGATGTGAATAGCTGTCTAAAAATAAACATTATAGATTTTAAACATTATGAAGATTATAGCTTCATTCCTAAGCATAAGAGAAAGGAGACTTCTCTCCCCATGGTTATAATGAGAAAATCAAAGGCCCTACTTGCATCAATATAAAGGGGTGGTGGAAATTAGATTTGGAGGACAATTAACTACACTTGTAGGAATAATGTTAAAATTGCTTTTCTTATGTGCTGGTAATTTTTCTATTAAAGTGATTCTGTAATGTGTTAATTGGCTCTTGGGAGAGAGATAGAGCAGTGATTTTACCAAATGCCAATATAGTTACCAAATGCCAATATAGTAGATTTACACAGAAAACTTAGCAAACAATGAAAATATTTTAACAAATCTTATTTCTATAAGCTATAGCTTAGCTTATGTTTAAGGATTGAAGAAAAAGTAGGATGTTCTGTGCTCATTATCCACCCAACCATAGAGAAAATTTGCTTAGGAGAGTGTATTGATATATTTAAATGTTTTATGATCGAAATTACTAAAATGAATGAGGAAGTGGTATTTAGAGTTCTGAAATAATTGAAAAATACTTTTTAGTAGTCTGAAAATAAGATTTTTTTTTTATTAGCCCATCTTTGTGGAGAAGGATGGAACCATATTGGGGATGCTTGTCTTAGACTCAATGCCAGTAGAGAAAACTATGATAACGCGAAGCTTTATTGCTATAATCTCAGTGGTAATCTTGCTTCATTAACAACCTCAAAAGAAGTCGAATTTGTTCTGGATGAAATACAGAAGTATACACAACAGGTAAAAACTATGCATATTTATGTTATGAAAACATGCTGATAATCCCATAATTATTGGAAATAATTTATTACTTTTGGTTTTTAACACAGTAAACATGTACAAGTGGAACTGATTTCAAATGTGAACTGGCAGAGGACTCATCCTGAGGGTTTGGTGATGTGTTCTCAATCTGCCATGTCATGTCTTGCACAGTAAATCAGTGCTAACAGAAATCACCCCAAATTAATAAAATTACTTAAGCTATATGCATATAATTTAAGATTTAATTATAACAATCTTAATTGTAATGATATAATGATCTTAATTGTAATGATATATCCTTCAGGTTAATGCACTGGATATATTTGTTAATGTGTATGTGTGAGATAAACAAAGAGAGGAGGTAGGGAGAGAGTATTGTGATTTTGCTTTAGAAATAATATGCTAAAGTTTAGCAAGACAGTATGTAGAAGATAGACATACACCACTGGGAAATTGTTTCAATCTTCTAGAAAATTTTGTAAAAAGTACTTCCATACAAAACAAGATTTTCTTGATCATGGTAACAAAATACCACTTTTATAGGTAGTTTATACGAGGAATTTAAAATAATTTATTTTTTACTCTTGGGGCATTAAAATAGTGTCACTCTTGAGTGGATTCAATAGGAGATCTGGAAATAAATTTCTGAATCTTGTTTGAAATACTTTATTTAGCTTGAATATGTAATATAATATAAACCTTCATGGCAGGTTTCCATATATTGTTTTGAAAATAAAGTTAGGACTCAGTATAATGAGGGTAAGCATTAATGCTAAGCAATAATTAAATACCTCAGATCTGGGGATTATACTAGATTTAGGGTATAATCAAGGCTACCTTGAATGGTGATTGTGACAAAACAATGAGAGATTATGTATGAAGAATACAAGTAATTTTAAATTTGCAGTGTTTAATTGTAATTATAACTGTTTTAATTTAAACCATATTTATAATTTTTCAGTATTGTTTATTTCAACAATAATAAACAATTATTAATTTCATTTATTGGTTTCTTTTTACTTCTGTATCTTTGTTCCCATTAGTGCTATTGGAACTATTTCCAGGAATCATTTCTTAGAGAATACATTATCAGCAAACTAAATGAATTCCTTTGATCCATAGTTAATGTATTGATACTGATTATGCAGAAATGTTTGCCCCAGAATACTTTGTTGAAAACCAAGTATTTTTCTCCCCTGAAAGTTTTACTACAACAGTTTATCTCTTAAGATAATTTTTGGTCTAGGATGAATATGTGTTATTGATTTGCCTTTTGCTAATAACAGGAATATATATCTGGTTTTGAAAAAATGCTGTAGGAATGGTTTTGCATTTTTGTTAAAAAATAGAGGGGTGTAAGTAAATTCCAAGATTCCCTTTTGGAATTTTTGTAGAGACGTTCAGATCACCATCACTACCTTTCAGTTGGTTGTCTAGTTCTTGCTTGAGAATACAGAGATCACAAGACAATCACTGTTCTCAGAGTTGAGTGGGAAGAAAGATGAACAACTATATTGTAATGTGATAATTACAGTGATAGATGCAGAGGGTGACATAGAAAGATGGAGGGTGGATATCTAGCCAATAATACATGACTAAGGTATTTCTACTAGAGAAACACTGACTTGAAGGATTTTGCCTTATCCATCATGTGAGGGTATTTGTAAAAGAGGCCAGAGAAACTCCTGTGTCTTTATTATTAATTTGTCTTGCATAAGAGCTGCCAACTTTATGGTGGAGAATAAGATATATCAGTATCATATAGGAGAGAAATACTGATTTTTAAAATTACTTTAGAAAAACAGGAAAGGATACTTGTAAAGTTTTGTTTTTAATCATAGGAGGTTCATTTCTTTACAAAATTAAGAGACAATTAACAGGAACAGTAGGAAGTTAGTTCTACTGAATATATATTACATAGTTTATTACTGAAAGATCCATATTCTTTGAATTTTAGAAAGTGATGGTATTTGACATTAGATTTCTGTTGCTTTGTTCTTTGGTTAAAATATATTATATTTTCACTCTTGCACTATACCCTTGAAATGTGCTATTTTACGAGGTGCTTATTTCAAGATTTTTCTTGCTTAGTTTTATTAGACATCAAGACTGGCTTAACAGCTGTTTTGAATGGCTAATGAAGTAGATTCATTAGTTTGTGGACTAGCATGCCTGGTAATTGATTAATGTTTTATTTCATTAGAAATTTAAGCTTTTGCTAAATTTACGTTTTGGCAATAACTTCTGCAGGGCATCATTCCAGCAAGCATACCTATATATAAAAAGAATTATATCCCTAGTCATTGCAGTTGTATAAATGTAAGATATTCCTTCCTTGGTAAATAAAGTGACAGATTTGTGCACTTTAAAGAGACATTGTGGTTCAAATGATCATTTACTTACCGGAAATGGCTAATGAAATGTTACAATAATTCTGGTGTATGGCAGTCAATTTTCATAATATAGTAATTTATCTTTCATTTTCAACTCCCTGTCTAGTTCATTTACTGAGTAATAGTTACTTTAAATGTTTTATCAATTGCTTCATTTTTCTGTTCCTCTCCTCTTCCTCTCAGATTCTTATCGTGATAAGTTAGTGAGTAATATTTCATTTTAAATGACTTGTCTTTACTGAAGATAATTTAGAAATATAGGCAGAGTTGCTGTAATGTGAAACACAGTCATTAATCTGAAATATCTATGTGGGGTTGATTCCTGTTGTTATTATCAAGAACTTTTAAAATGTTAAACAGCTTTTTTGTTATTGAAATATCTTTCAACATAAATGTATGAAATATGAGATGACTGCAATGTGGAGTATCATGTATTTTTGTAATTAGAAACACTATTAAGTATTTTCTCTGTCTTCAGAATTGAATCGTGAAAAATAACCACTCTGTCCTAATACACTTTGTTTAGCAAAATTTTCTTATTTATTTATTTATGTTTAGCCAAATTTTCTGACTACCTGCTGTGCACATAGTATTTTACTAGGTGATATGAAATCTACTACCATGAATATTCATATGATCTCAAGGTTTTATCTAAGAAATATTTGTTGACTTTTTACTATGTGAAATTTATTATAGTCATACAGTTAACAAATTTCTAGATTGATGGAAAGATTGATTTTTAGATTGATTCATAGGTTGTCTTGGATCATTTGTAAAAAATATTTAAAATAGATACGGGGTATAGCTACATCAGCATCTGTGTCTGTATCTCTGTATTATCTCTACATTTTTATAGACATTTATATACCTTATTTCTGTATTGCTAAAGACTCAAATAGGGAGACATATTTTTCTGCACCCTGACAATCCATAATTTAAAGAAAGGATGATGTGGAGGTTTGAAATCACTTCACATTGTAATATAATATTAACTTAACGACTTGCAAAATGAATCTATTGTCATACATATCAAAACAGGAGTGTTTAAGAATAGCATCAATGGGTTAAGGAGAGATACATTTCCAGTGCTGTGCCCTCACAGAAACAGTGCTGGATCCAGTTAGTGTCTGTGAGAATCATAAGTGAGAGATTGCAGTGCCTCAGTGGAGCATAGAAGTGAGAAAAAAGCCCAGTGAAGAAGGTTAAAAAGCAAAGTTATACATTATCTGCATTATCTTTCACTCAGACCTACATGGGGGAGGGGGCATAGCATAGTGACAGAGACCCTCTGTGAAGGGGAAGGAGAGTGAGGTTAGCACCAGCTCCAGGTCAGCCCTAGTGGACCCCAATGTCTGGCTGATCCCTGCTACTCAGGCATGAGGTGTGACCCTGGGGTCCCCCAGTTCTCAGCTGGCACTGTTAGGAGTCGCGTGTGGAATGAAGAAGAAATGAGATGGAAGAGATGGATAGCGATTTGTGAGGCTAGTTTACAGAACAGGGGTTTTGGGAAGTACGTTTAGGTTTAACTTTAAGTTAAACCAGTGGACCCAAGCTCTAGCCTTACCCCTCGGACCCCAGGCACCTGATGAGGCTCTGTGGCCCAGGACCCAGATTGCCTAGCTCAGGGATTCCAGATATCAGCAATGCTCTGTTCTGCATCATCCCCCCCCCCCACAGGCTGAAATTGTTGCTAGAAGTCACCAGAAAGTCAGTCATGTATATTTCCAAAGGCAACTTTCAAAGATAGCCAAGTTCTTGCTCAGGTGTATACTGTTAGGTATTTTTCTATCTAACTCTTTTTCACATGTGCCTTTTGGGATTCTTTATAGAAAGTGTCGCCGTGGGTAGGCTTGCGCAAGATCAACATCTCCTACTGGGGATGGGAAGACATGTCTCCCTTCACAAATACAACACTGCAGTGGCTGCCTGGTGAACCAAATGATTCTGGCTTCTGTGCATATCTAGAAAGGGCCGCAGTGGCTGGTTTGAAAGCGAACCCTTGTACATCTATGGCAGATGGGCTCGTCTGTGAAAAGCCTGTTGGTAAGTAGTACAGTGAGTTGCTCTTTCTTTTACAATATAATGCCTCCGTTGCTTCTTTCCACTACCCCTTTCTGAAGGACAATATTCTGTGAGCCTGAATTAACCAACACCATCGTTTTATGTTACTGATTCCCTGGTTTTTCCATAAATTTTGTCTGTATCTGGACTACCCAGTTACTAGTAGTGAACTTGGCATTAACAAAATTTTATTTTTTTATGAAATCTTTATTTCATGGTTAAAAAACTGAGATGATGAACATGCAGTTATCATTTACTTTTAAAATAATAGCAATTGAAAATGCTAGTTGTTAAGGTTATCAGCCAATTTAGAATCCTCTCTCTCTCTCTCTTGCTTTTTTTTCTTTTTTTTTTACAGTTTTCTTTGTACAGATATTGCACCTCCTTTTTTAGTTGTACTCCTAGGTGTGTGTGTGTGTGTGTGTGTGTGTGTGTGTGTGTGTACATATATATATATATATTTTTTTTTTTTTGGTGAACTTATAAATGATTTTCTTAATTTCTTCTTCTAGTTGACTCTTGGTTTACAAAAGGCAAATGATTTTTGTATGCTGATTTTGTATCTTGCCATTTTGCTTAGCTGGTTTTAATGTTTCATTTGGCTTTTCCATGAAGACATTGTGGTTATCTCTCTATATATTATCATCTGTAAATAATGATAGCTTTACTTCTTCTTTCCCATTTTCGATTCCTCATTTCTTCGTCTCACCTAATTGCTCTCGCTAAAATTTCTAGTCCTATGTTGATCATAGCGATGAGAATAGATAGCCGTGCCTTGTGTCAGATCTTAGTGACTTTCAGTTTTTTTAATCACTGAATGAAAGAATGATACAACTGTGGGTTTGTCATAGATGGCTTTTATTATGTGAAAAGCCAGTTTTTCAGGGGATTTCATAAACAAATGCTGAATCTTATCAAATGCTTCTTTAGCATATATTGATATGATCATGGAGTTTTTCCTTTTCGTTTTGTTCCTTCATTAGTGTTCACATATTGAAAATCATTTTAATTTTGTATAGCTATTATTTCAGTCAAGTGAAAAGAAACATTTCCATGTCATCTTTTGAAATGGATTTTTAAGTGAGAAAGGAATACTGACTTCTCTTAAAATGCTGAATTTTTTATTGCAGTAAAATGTACATAAGATTTACCATTTACCCATTTTTCAGCGGTCGCATCTATGTTGTTTTACACCTGTCAGCACCATCTATCGCTAGAACTTTTTCATGTTTCATGTTTCCAAACTGAAACAATAATCCCCGTCCATTTCTTTCTCAGCCCCTGACATCCACCTGCTGGTCTCCGACTCTAGGTGCATGTATGACTGCTTTAGGTACTTCATAAAGGTGCATGTCCTTTCATGACTAACTATTTTAATTAGTATAATTATGTTTTTAAAGTTCATTCATGTCAAGCTTATGCCAACATTTCCTTCTTTTAAAACCAGGATAGTTATCCATTGTGGGGGTCTGAGCCACACTTTATTCATCCAGTCATCCACTGATGAACACATGAGTTGCTGCCACCTATTAGCCGTTGTTAATAAAGATGCTGTAGATGTGGGTCTATAAATATCTGTTCTAGTTTATCCTTTTATACATTGTGGGTCAAGCCATATCATATGGTGATTCTGTGACCAATTTTTGGAGTGTACTATTTACCATACCATTTACCATAGAAATTATACCCTTTTGCATTTCTACCAACAACAATCAAACCTCCAATTTCTTCACATCCTCTCTAATATGAAAAAAATAGCCACTTTCATGTGTGTGATAAATATTACATTGTACAAAAGATTTTATGGTAAATGTATTGTTTCTTCGCTTTGTTTCTGTCAAGACATGCTCACAGATTGGATTTGTCCAGGCCGTCTTAATTTTTATTCACCTTCTCATGCGATCATCTTCATTGAAGCCTTTTCTAAACAGCAAATCAAGCCACCCTCACAAACTTGTGTGAAAATGTTGGGTGTGGTGCACGCGCCTGTAACCCCAGGCCAGGGATTGCTTGAGTCTGCGGGTTTGAGACTATCCCGGGCAACATAGCGAGACCTAGTCTCTAAAAAAATAGCCGGGCATGGTGGCAGGCACTTGTAATCCTAGCTACATGGGGGTCTGAGGCTAGGGATCACTTAAGTCTGCCTGTATCCCGGGCAACAGAGAGAGAGACCTAACTAAAAAGAGAGAGAAAATGCAGATAAGTCAGCACATTGTCCATGTGCCTGTTTTCCAGTCAGTCCCAACCAGAATGCAAGGCCGTGCAAAAAGCCTTGCTCCCTGCGTACGTCCTGCTCCAACTGTACCAGCAATGGCATGGAGTGCATGTGGTGCAGCAGTACCCGGCGCTGCGTGGACTCCAACGCCTACATCATCTCCTTCCCCTACGGCCAGTGTCTGGAGTGGCAAACGGCTACCTGCTCACGTAAGTCTTCCCCTGGGCTTACTGCTTCTTCACCACCATGTCACTCCCCTGTGATGAGCAGTGGAGGGAAACATTTGAGAGGGGTTAAAAAAATAGGGGTGCCTTCTACCCCTCCCTGGAGAACTCTTCCAGAGAATCTTGCTTTCCTAGATCCTTTATTTTCAATCTGTCTCTTTAAATAAATTAGCTTCTTTAAACTTAAAAATAAGGAAGAAAAATAGAAAAGAAAAATATAGTGATGACTTACTTTTAAAGTCCATCCATCCTAGTGCATGCCTATAGTCCAAGCAGTGGGAGGCAAGAAACTTGGGGTTGCCTGAGTTTGCGGGTTCAAGACTACCCTGGGCAATATAGAGAGACCTGGTCTGGAATAAAGCAGCAAGGCACGGTGGTGGCCTGTGCCTGTAATCCAAGCTACGTGGGAGGCTGAGGCTGGGATCGATTGAGTTTGTGGGATCAGGACTACCTTGGGCAATCTAGTGAGACCTAGTCTCAAAAAAAAAAAAAAAAAGAAAACCTATTAATCCTATAAAAGCCATTGATCTGACTTGTACCACAGTGTTGAGTTTTCCTGATCTGTTAACTTTTTTAACATTTTGCCACCTTTGTGCTCCTGCTCAATCCTGAGTATCAGTTGCAGGTGGCATAGTAATTCACCCCAGTGCTTGCTCTCAGGGTCACTTACTGCTGTATTGTACTGCTTAAGTGTCTCTTAATTTAGTCCAGTACCCCATGTCTTGTTTTTCTTTCGTGCCTGATACTTCTGGATAATCTACACCAGTTGTTTGCAGGTTTCCCAGTTTTGGTTACTTATTTGTTTCCCTGTGATGAGATTCAGGTTAATCAGTATTTGACAAGAATAGCACACACCCCTTGGTACATATTAGTTATGAATGCAGGGTATCTTGCCATCACTCGGGAGTCATGTTAGCAGATTTTCTGCGTGTGGTACCTCAGGAGAAGATCCTATCTCTTGCTGGTATCATGTTTTGGAGGGACTATAGGAGGAGGTTGCGCCTGACTGTGTGGTTGTGAGAGTGGCCTTTCTTGCAAATACAAATTACTTAAGATTCTGCTGCCAAGGGAACTTCACAGAGTGGTGGCCCTGCGGGGATGTGACATGTGCGACTCCTTTTGCTTGGGAGAGTATAGAAGCATTGATCTCTACTAGCTCCATGCTAGTAGGAAGTATGGCTTATCTTTCCACAATCTGCTCTCTCACAGGCGCTCAGCAGAAAGGTACCTTTCCATCAGGGACTTGAATGAAAGGAGAAAAGATTATATTTACTTCCTTGACTCACCACCACCATCTCAATTTTTAATGCATTTTTCTATGTCCCACTAACTTGGGTCCCTCTTGTGATTGACCTTGGTGTCCTTTTTTGGGGGGGTCTGTTATGTTTTTCAGGGACTCCAGGGACCACAATTTCACAGCCAAATTTAGCTGCAGAAGCACTTTAAATAGAATTGGAGTTCAAGTATGTCTATCTAGAAATCATGTGTTTGAATGAAGAAAATATTCAATAATTGCTGTTTCTTATTATGTCAAAAATGTTTAGATTAACCATCGGTGACTTCGTACTGTCTTATTTTCAAATCATGCTTATTTGTCCATTTGCTTGCAATTTGTTTTGAATGTTAAGTCATCTATATGTGAATATTCCTGTCGTGCAGCTCAGAATTGTTCCGGATTGAGAACCTGTGGACAATGTTTGGAACAGCCTGGATGTGGCTGGTGCAATGATCCTAGCAATACGGGCAGAGGACACTGCATTGAAGGCTCTTCGCGGGGACCCATGAAGCTCCTTGGAATGCATAATAATGAGATGGTTCTTGATACCAGTCTTTGTCCTAAAGAAAAGAGCTACGAGTGGTCCTTTATCCAGTGTCCAGGTAATAAGAATATATTTTAAAACAATTTTAGTTTCTGCTTCAACCAAGAAGGGCTTTTCCTTGTAATAATGTTTAAGAACAAAACATGAAAATGAGATTCGGATTTCAAAGATAAAAACATTCCCCTCTATAGTCTATATAAAATAGAATATAAAATATGCAAAAAAAAACTCTGTATGAAAACATAATTCCTCTCTATAGCCATCTCTTTTCTGCAGGTGGTACCTGTCTGAAATCATTAAATAGACTGAACAGATGAATTTATTGTGAACTGTTAAGAGGAAAAAAATGCTGGCTTCATGCTGGTTTTCTATTCCATATTTTAATGCTTTATGGTTTATGGTAGTATAATATCAGAATCCAGAGGGATTCATCACGGTTCATAGAAATATTCTCTGAAATCGCTATGATGGAGCAGTTGGTCTCATTTTGAAATCTGCTGTTGGTATTCACTATCCTTAAAATTTGAAGGTCATCAAAGTTTTCAGGGTTTTTTTTTTTTTAAATAGGAAGTCAGCTCTTACGTGGAATAAAATACACCTTATTGAAAATTAGTCATATTTTTATTGAGTGCTTACCATGTGCTTAGCAGTATTTTAGGTGAAACACAGTAATTAAAAACTTAGACTAAAGTAAGTGCATCCATGGAGACTATATTCTAATTTAAATTAATAATATTAATCACACATCAAGTTGGGTGGTGCTATTAAGTGGATAAGTGGCATTAAATAAGTGAGGAAGGGAGATAAGTTCTGTAATTTAAAAGAGGGTGGGAAGAAAAGAACTCATTGAAGAAAACAAGAAAAAAATCTTCCTACACTCTAGGTTGGGCTATAGACTGGTTCACCCTTTATGATCAACAGTATGGAGGTGCCTCAAAATATTAAAAATATATTTATCTTATGATGCAGTAATTCCACTCCTAGGTATCAATCCAAAATGCTAAAAGTCTCATTTGAAGGGATACATGTATTCTGATACATATTTATGGTAACCAAGGTCCTCAGTGTCCAAGAGGAGTGGTTCAGAAAAGCGTGGTATATCTACACAATGGAATGCTTACCTACCTATTTGGAAAAAAAAAAAAAGAACTTTGTTACTTGTGACAACATGGATAGAACTGGAGGAGATAATACCTAACAGAATAAGTCAGAATTAAACAGAAAGACAAACAGCAGATGATTTTGTTTAAATGTGTCATAGAGAAAAACAGACAGGAAGAGTCAGACAAAATCAAACCAGTAACAGTGTCCAGAAATATGATTATGGAGTTGAAGCTACAATCTGGGACATGATAAACCAGGATAGTGGCACACAGAGGACTGTTTTAGAGGGCTGAGAGTGTCATGGTGGCATGGTGGTGAGTGAGGTGTGGTGCCCTTCACCTGAGAAAGAGGTGTGAGCCTGTGCTTTGACTCACACATGGTCTTATAAACCAATGTTACCTCAATGTAAGTAGGTGCATATATACCTGAATATGGGGGATTAGATCATAGAAATGATCTAATTTCTAATTTGTTGGGGAAGGTGCATGCCAAAGTAACATATTGACTGAACCCACAGAGAACAATTGAGAGAATGAAAAGAGTTCTAGAATAAAGAGAGAAAAACCTACTAGTAATTTGTACATTATTAAGTTGATTACTACCCTGGAAGTTTGCGACTCAGACTCACGGCCTGTGAAGAACCTTGTGGAATGCTCTCCAGAGTTAGCCTACGAAGGGGTGGGGAGAAGGGAGCATTTACACTCTTCCAACTTCCGTTGTGTGAGGGAGACATCTGAGCATATTGCACTTCTGAGATCTGCTGGCATGTTGGAATCCCCTCGTGCCCAGGAGAGTTCTGATGCAGGGGAATAGTGAGATACTGCAGAACGTACCACAGATGCAGCACAGCCCATGTGTTGCATGGAAAGCAGATGAACAGCGGCAACTGGCACAGGGTCCAGTGATACTTGCTGCACAGACTTGGGAATATGTTTTGTTTCCTTTCTAAATCATACATGTTATTTTTGTCCTTATTGTGCTGACTGGCACTACCAGTACAACCTGGAATGGAATTTGTGAGAGTGAACATAGCTGGAAAATATTTAGCCTTATACCTGAAGTTGAAGTGGGTTAGTAATTTTTATGTGTGTATCAATGAGAAATTTCCCTTCTGTTACTAATTAGTTGAGCTTTTTTTTGAACCATGAATATATGTGCAACTTTTTCAAAGCAGGCATCTGTTGAGATGATCATGTAATTATTTATGGTTGGTTAATGCAATTCATTAAATAGATTCGTTTCCAGATTCCAAACCAGTCCTGCATTCCTGGAATAAACTCCACGTGTACATGTGGTATTCTTTACTAATATTGCTGGATTCAGTTTGTTTAAATTTTAAGTATTTTTGTATTTAAATTGATGAGAATGTTGGTCTGTAGTTTCCTTTATGTTTGGTTGGATATTAGAGTAATACTAGCTTCAAATTGAGAAATATTTCCTCCACTTCTAATTTCTGGAAGAGTTTATCTAGAATTGGTATAATTTCTTTAAATGTTTGTTGACATTTACCTATGAGGACATTTGGGTCTAGAATTTTCACTACAAATTACATTTTTCTTGATTTCACTACAAATTACATTTTTTTTCGTAGATTTGAGTTCTTTCAGTCTCACTGCTTTTTTTTAAGTGAGTTTGGCAGTTTTTGTCTTTCAAGTAATTTTTCTCCTTCATCTAGAATATCATTAATATAAAAGTATTCATAGTGTTACTCTCCTCTTTATAGGATTTTTAGTCATCACCTCTTTTTAATTCTAAATATTGATAATTTATTTTTTCCTTTTTGATCAGCTTGGCTAGAGGTTTGTCATATTTCAGTCATCTTTTCATATCTCTTTGTGTATATTGCTTTTTTCCCCATTATTATATTTTGTGAATTTCTGCTCTTCAATTTTTCCTTCTTTTTTCTTATAATTTAACTTGTTCTTCTAGTTACATGATGGGGAAGCTCATGTAATTGACCCAATAATTTCTTTCTAGTATGAACCCTTAAGCTTAAAGTCCAGGGAGACCAATATAGCTAAATTTCTTGGGTGGATATGAAAGGAGACCAGCATGCAGAGAAAACTGTTGAGTGTGGAGGAAACTAAAATCCCTGAGTATTCAGCTAAAAAAAAAAATCAGTTCACCTTTGTAGAAAGCTTCTGCATCTCCTGAAAGAACCACTTAAAAGGAATGCAAGGAACATTTCTCAAATAACACACAAGGTTGGAAATTACTCTTGAGTATCTATCATGGAAAACCTCTAGCAGGGTATCATGTAGAGTACTCAGAAGGATTTTACCTCACTTCTGTGACAAAATTAGCTCTGTATTGACTGCTGCAGTAACCCCCTGTAACATGGCCAGGAGGATCAGCCTTTTTCAGTTAACTTAGCTAAATTCCAGAAACAAAACAGAGGGATATTTATAAGAATACAAAAATAGCTACACTTGATCTTAGCCAAAAAGCTAAGAAGCAATGGGATACAAAAATATCTAGCATGTAATATATAAAGTTCACAACGTTTGCTATCCAATAAAAAATTACCATGTGTGCAAAGAAGCAGGAAAACGTGATCCTTACTGGAGATGAAAACTCAAAACCAACCTTGAGATGAAATAGATGTTAGCTAGAAATAGGCAAGAATATTGTAACAAATTATAATAAACATACTTCATATATTAAAAAAAAACAACGAACTATTGAGCATGTTAATATAAAGAAGACCCAACTAGAACTTAAAGAGATAGAAGTATTCTGAGATAAAAATGCTGCTGAATGGTGTAATAAGAGATTAGTCGTTATAAAAGTGAAAATTGGCATACTCAAGGATAGACAACAAAATGTACTCAAAGTAAAACACAGAAGAATGATGGAAACAAAATGAAGAGCGCATCAACACACCGAGTGGAAGTAACAGGATATTTTTGAAACTGGATACTTGAAAGGAGGAGAGAGATGGTCAGAATTTTTATTGGGTACAGTTTTTCCAAGTTTGATAAAAGCTGTAACTCCACATAGGCAAGAATGTCAGTGAAACTCTAGCTCAGGAATACGAGGAAAGCTACATCCACACAAAGAGTCAAAACAAGTGAACTACGAAAATAGCTAACTTGAAATATTTAACAGTCAATTCCAAAGAAAGCAAAACAAAAGAGAAAGGAATACAGAACAGATAGGACAGGGAGTCGGCAGTAAATGATAGATTTGAACACAGTCATTTCAGTAGTCATGGTAAATTGAAATGATATCACCCCAGTAAAAAGACTGAGATTTTCATATTGTACCCAGTTACGAACTGCCTATAGAAATGGAGGTAGATGCATATAGAAAAATTGATTGAAATTATAAAGACATATTTTAAAAGCAAAAGAAACAAATACCAGGATAACATAGATCAGGGGATATTTTAGTATCAGCAAATAGAACAAATGCCACCTGGAATAGAGAGGGTCATTTCATAAGAAAACTCAGAGAATTCATCAAGAGGACATAGATTCCTAAATATTTTCACCTAATAACAGACTTTGAGAATATAGAAAGATCTGTGGGTCTATATGGCAGGGATTCTGTTTATTCCCAGACATATTGTCACTCACCACTTTCTATTCTGATCTATATTGCTGGCATCATACCAGTTTCTGTTTCTCTCATGGCTTCATTTTGGAGAGTGCATTAGTCTTTTATTATAGCATCACAAATTACCGCAAACCCTAGGTATAAAGATTTTTCCTAAAGTGGATATAGGTTATATGTGCAATGCTGGAGTATGGCTTGCCTGCCTTCTCTGCTCCAGATCTTAAAAGACTGAAGACAAGGAGTTGGACTATTTTGTTTGGGAATTCGGGAGAAGAACCTGCTTCTCAGTCCATTTATGTTGTTCATGGAATCTTACATTGTAGGACTGAAGTGCCTATTTTCTTGGTGACTTGTCAACCAGTGACCACTCCAGTTCCTGAAGGATTCTTTTCTTTCTCACAAGCCCTTTTCTTTCTCCAAAAAACTAGCAATGTAGAATTTCAAACACTCAAGTGGAATTTCTCACGCTTTGGATCTCTTTCTTTAAATAGATATTAGTTACTTTTTAAGGATCACCTGATTAGGCCTGTCCAGAATGATCTCCTTTTCTTCAGTTCAGCTGTGCCATCTAGCGTGACCTAATCATTGGTGACTGTCTTACTATTTTTGCAGGCTCCTGCCACACTCACAGAGAGAGCATTGATTACTATAGCCTCGATCCAATGACCCTTAAAGCTAACCATCATACCATACAGTTTATCCATTTAAAGTGTATAATTTAGTGTTTTTAAGATATGTTCTGTGTTGTACAACTACCACAACAGTTTAAAAATCACCTTATACTTAGCCATTGCCTATTAAATCCCCACTTACCTTCATTCACCCTAGTCTTGTATCTCTAAGAATTGCCGACTCTAGGCGTTTTATTTAAGTTGAATAGTAAAAATATAGTAAAGAATAATAATTGTAATCTTTTGTGACTAACTTTTCATCTTTGTATAATGTTTTCAAATCATAGCCATGCTGTAGCACGTAGTAGTACTTCATTTCTTTTAATTGGCAAATGATATTTCTTATATAGATATGCCACATTTTATTTATTCATTCATCACTCAATGGATGTTTGCCTGTTTTCAGTGTTTGGTTTTTCCAATAATTCTTCTCTGAACATTCATGTACAAGTTTCTGTGTGTACATGTTTTCATTACTTTGGAAATGGGTCAAATGGTGACTCTACATCTAACTATTTGAGGAACTGGAAACATTTTTCAAAGTTGCTGCATTATTTGCATTCCCACCATCAGTGCACAAAAGGTTCTGCTTACTCTACATTCTTGCCAACACTGGTTATTTCACAACAGTTTGATTATAGTCATCTTGTTGGGAGTGAAGGTGGTATCTCATTAGTTTTGATTGCTTTTCCTCAGTACTAATTATATTATACATCATTTTATGAGCTTATTGACCATTTTTACTTCTTTTGAGAAGTTTACTTCTTTTGAAAAAGTTCTGTCAGATCATGTGCCCATCTTTAGTATTGAACTCTGAGCCTTTTAATATTCACAATGCAAGTTCCTTATCAAAGACTGAATTGCAGTTATTTTCTTTTATACTATAGTTTATTTTTTCACTTTCTTGATAGTGTCATTTGATGGACAATTTTAGTTTTGTAGTGTCTGTATAATTTTTTCTATTGTTTCTTGCATTTTGGGTGCCCTATTGTGAAGCTGTGCATAATAAACCCAAAGGTTGGTGCTGCTATTTTCTTCTAAGAGTTTAAGTTCTAAGTCTTAGATGTAGATCTTCAGTACATTTGATCCAGCTTTTATGTGTGTGTGAGTTAGGGATCCTGCCATATCTTTCGTACGTGACCATCATGTGTTCAGCATTATTTTTAAGACTTGTTGTAAAGACTTCCTTACCCCTTGATTTTATTTTTATGTCACATCTTATTTACTTTAGAATTTGTACATTGATCATTTTAATAGTTTTACTTTATTTTCTGTATTCCTCTATCACCGTGTATTCTTGAGCATGTAGAGCATAC
This sequence comes from Uropsilus gracilis, assembly GCA_004024945.1. NCBI lineage: Eukaryota > Metazoa > Chordata > Mammalia > Eulipotyphla > Talpidae > Uropsilus > Uropsilus gracilis. The sequence continues at coordinate 33,873 of PVHY01002223.1, read as the reverse complement.
TTTCAATAAATTTAAAAAATTTCACCTAGTGTGCTATCTTTGTCTTTTTAATCACAGTATATGTGTGTGTGTGTGTGTGTGTGTACATTATCAATGTCTCTTTTTTCTTTTCTTTTTTTTTTTTTTTTACCAATAATAGCTCAGAATTTTCAGTTTAGGTTTTTTTTTTGATAGTATCCTGGGAATTGTGAAATTTTATAGTTTATTATTCAGTTCTTTTTAATGTGATGTACTTTATATTGGCATGCAATTATGTTAGTTAGGACCTGTATGATCATTTAAAAAATGATTTTTGAGGTCTGTTAGGGCTTGTATATAGTAACCCAATTCTGCAGCTTTACTTTCACTACTGGTAGTGCTTTTCTGTGGTCTTCATACAGTGCATTTTGTGTAATGAGGTCTCTCCATTCTAACTAGAGGGAATATTTATTATTTTCTGTCCTATGTCAGTTTTTGGTGTTTGACTTACTGTTTTCTAGTGGTTCTTTCTCTAGTTTGATAGAGTTCCATACAGTGTGAATTACTATTTATTATTTGTTGGTAATTTATTATTCAACCAAAGACTCAAGTAGGTACCCCTCACAGATTGCTTTTTGCAACTCATGAAGTTGTTTAATATATTTGTTTAGTTTTCTTGCTATTTACTACAGGAAGTCCATTTTTAGAGTGATTAATCCTTCATAGGCAAAAGTGGAAGTCCTATATATGTGTATTTTTATTTACAAAGGATCTTTTAAACAGCATATGAAGCTTGCTTTAAAAAATCTAGTCTGATAATCTATCTTTTATCAGATTGTTTAGTCAATTTAGATTTATTGTAATATTGGTATTACTAAGTTAAAGTCTACCATCATGGTATTTATTTTCAAATTTTCCTTTACTTTTTCCTTTATTGTTCCTCCTTTTGCCTTTTTTGGATTAATTGCGTGTTTCTTAAGTCCATTTTTATCGCTTTTATTGGATTTTTAGCTATACCTCTTTTGTGTTTTTTTTAGTGACTGCTGTAGTGATTGTAATAGTCATCTTTATCTTATCACAGTCTACCTTGAATCAATATTATACTGCTTCATGTATAAGGTAAGAAATATTACAATAGTGTAATTCCATTTGCTTTCCAGTCCGTTACATAATTTTTGCCATATACTTTGTATGTGATTAGCTACATAATATAAACACATAGTTTTCTTATACAAAAATCATGTCAAGAAAAATATCTATATTTTCTTATGTATTGATCATTTCACTTTTTCACTAAAGAGCTGAATTTCCTCCTGCTATATTTTATTAGCTTGGTGGATTTTAACATTTAAAATGCTATGTTTCTCATTTGTAGTCAAAATTAATGATCTTTCATACGTGGAAATAGTTTTATTGTGTAGATGTCTGTTTTCGTATTTGAGGGATACTTTTACTGGAACTAACTTTTTAAGTTGTGAGACATAGTCTTTCAATAATTTGAAGATGTGATTTCATTTTCATTTGATTTCATTTTAATTTCTCTCAAGAATTCTCATTTTTTCCCTCTGTTGAGGGCAAATTGTCTTTTATCCCTTTGCCTTTTTAAATGTTTCTTTAATTTGTTTTTGGATGTCAGTAAATTTAATGATGTACCTATATCACTTTCATTTTTTGTGATAATTGCAAATTGTATGGTTTGTTTACTCTGCAGCTTGCTGTTTTCATCATTTTTTGTAAAATTTCTACCATTAGTTCTTCAGATGTCTAATTTGTCTCATGTGTCACTCTGTCTTCTATTTTGAGGCATTTACTTGACTTATGTAAGACTTTTCACTATGCCACTCATTTTTCTTACTGTCTGCTCTCTATATCTTTACATCTTTGATCTTTATTTTAATTCATTAAGTCTTTCTTCAGATGTTTACAATTTGCTCTAAATACATGTTTCATTTTGTTATTACTATTTAACATGTACCCCACTTTTGCTGAATTAAAATTTTATTCATGGTTTTGCATTTCTGTTGAATTTAGCTAATCAGTTCTTTTGCCAATCTCTCCTGTTTTGTGGGCTTTTCTTTCATGTGACTATGGTAACCTAGTGACTTTACTGCTTTGGATATCCTCAATATTCTTCACTCATATGTTTGGTGATTTGACCTGGTTGTTTTTTCTTGGGAACTTCAGCTGCAAATGCCTTGGCTTTACATATTCTAGTAGTGTATACTAGGCTCCTAGATGTGGTATTTGTAGACAAGAATTCCAAGAAAGAGAGAGCAGACTATGTATGACTCCTGGGACCTAAACTCAGAAATCTATACTACCACTTTGGCATTATATTGTACTGAGAAAGTTTTGAATCTAGTACAGGTTCAAAGAATGGAAAAATCCCACTTTTGGTGAGAGCAAGGATAAAGTCACATTATTTAAATGTAACTAAAGAGATGGGAAGACTTTGTGTCAATTATTATTCAGCTTATCTAATTAATTCCAATGCTGTTTTGTTTACTTATTGATGTGTAACACATATGACAAAAGCCCACCATTTCAAAGTATACCATTCATTGATTTTTAGTATAGTCAGTAGGTAAATGACTATCACTATCATTATAACTTGAAATATTTTAATTATTGTAGAACAAAATCCCTTTGAACCCTTTAGTTTGTCCTCATTTTTCCTTTCACCTAGGATCTGAATATTAGTATGTTTTCTTTCTCTTCAATTTAGACTTCTTTTCCACTTAAGTGCAGTTATATAGTATATGACCTTTTATATCTGCTTACTTTTGTTTTTAGGTTTTTAGGTTCATCCATGTGGTGGCATAAAATCAGTCCTTTATTTCGCTCTATGACTGAATAGTAATCAGTTGCATACAATATGTTAGTTATATATTCATTGATTGGCAGATGTTTGAATTACTTCTATGCCTCTGCTGTTCTTAACAGTGCAGCTGTGAAATTTTTATGTAAGGTTTTGTGTGGACATACATTTTAATTTCTTTCTGGCATATGCCTATGAGGGAAATTGTTAGTAAAATGGTTAAATCTGTACGTAACCTTTGAAAAATTACCAGACTGTTTTCCAAACTGCTGCTCTATTTTCTATTACTACCAGCAGTGTGTGAATGTTCTAATTGTCCTCTGTACTTGCCAACACTGGTTATTTTCTCTTGTTTTGATTGTTACCCTCCTAGTCGTGTCAGGTGGTAATTTTTTGTCATTTTGATTTGCAGTTCCTTTATGACTAATGGTGCTCTTTTGTGTGCTTGTTAGCTATGCACATATCTCTGGAAAACTTCTATTCAAGTCAACTGCCAGTTTTTTAATTAATATTTTTAATGTATGATATTAATTTATGTATTTTGGGTACTAGACTCATCAGGGATGTAGTTCAAATATTTTCTCCTTTTATTGAGGATTGTCTCTTTACTTGCTTGCTGATGACATTTGAGTCTTGAAAGTTCTTTATTTTGATGATGTTTAGTTCTATTATTTTCTATTGGTTGCTTGTGCTTTTGGTGTCATGTATAAGAAGCTGTTGTCCACTTCACAGTCGTGGAGATTTATATCTATATTTTCTTGTAGCATTTTAATAATTTTAGCTCTTACATTTAGGTCTTTGAACCACTTGGAGTTAATTTTTATATATGGTGTGAGGTATGGGTCAAAATTCATACTGCATGTGGACAACAAATTACTGCAATGTCATTAATTAAAAAGACTATTCTCACTTAATATACTGGCATTTTTGTTGAAAATCAGTTGGCCGTAGATGTGTGGAACAACATCTGAACCTAAATATGTTTCATTGGTTTACTATCTGTCCTCATGCCAGTGACACACTGGTTTAGCTCTGTATTATATTTTAAAATTGGAAAATATGGGTCTTCTCACTGTGCTCTATTTAAAGATTGTTTTGGCTATCATGGGTGTTTTGTGACTATATATAAATTTTAGTATCTTCTTGTCTATTTGTAAAAAAGTGAGTTTTGAGTTTAATAATTCATGCACTGATATATTGAGATGAATTGCACTCTTAAAGATACTGCTTTCCAAACCATGAATATAGGGTATCTTTTCATTAATTTATTTTGGTAATGTTTTGTGATTTCAATGTGTAAGACTTGCATTTTTTTGGTTTAAGTGTATTTTTAAGTACTTCTATTTTTCTGATCCTGTTGTCATTGGATTGTTTGTATTTAATTTTAGTTTGGAATTCTTCATTGCAAGGGTAAAAAACAATACAATTGATTTTTCTCTTATTGGTCTTGCATAATACAACATTACTGAACTCATTTATTACAGTACAGTTTTTGGGGTGTATGTGGATTTTTTATATGTAGAGTTTATATATGTAAGATCTTGTCATCTGCATATAGTTTATTTTTCACTTTTCTGTTATTGTCTTTTTTATTGAGGTAGCATTGGTTTACAATACTGTATATGATTATTCCCTTTGTAGTTACCAGGCATTACCATATACATCTCAGCTTACTAAATTAAATTCAGTTTGCTAGCAAGTTAATTTCAGTGAGATTAAGTAATTTATCTCATATGGGTCTATACTCTTCTCCCTCATTTGTGGCATTAGTGTACATATCAAGTCTACTTATATTGAAAAACACAGTAATACATTATTGAAGTGATTACTTATATAATTTCATGTATTTGAAAGAATCTAAGGAAAGAGAGAGGGTAAGTATATATTTATAACCTTTACCATATTCATTTTTTAGTTTATTATTTCTGTTTTTCTTCTTTTGCTTCTGTAGCTACAAATTAACATTGTGTAGTATCATCTTATATCCTTTGCCCAACATAATTTTTCTCCCACTCATTTCCGTGTGTCATTACTAGGAAATGTGTGTGTGTGTGTTTTTGTTTGTTTGTTTTGTTTTGTTTTTGACGTGTGTATATGTATCCTATGGACCCAATGGTATCATTACATATATCTTTTAAAATGTGATTAAAAAAATTAGGTAAGAGAAGCATGGAGAAGAAATATATATTCTTGCTGTCTCTCAATGACTCAATTACTTTACCAGTGCTCTCTCTCTGTGTGTGTGTCTACGTGTGTAGTTGAATTGCTCTCTCATCACTTCCTTTCCTTTCCTCCTGAAGGGTAAGTTTTCTATTCCTTCTTGTGTCAGAAGTTTGTATACCTAAGTCTGTACCAGACAGACCTAACTCACTGCCTGCTTTGAAAAGGACAGTTTTATTGGAGGACTTTGTTGGTCAATTATTGTATCTTGTGTATGGTATTGCAGTACAGTGGCAGAGGTGAGCAACTGTGGCAGATACTGGAAGGTATGAAAAGTTTTCCAAGTCTCTGTTCTGTGGTTTATTTGTATAAATTTTGCTATGAAAGTATTTAAAACCACCATGTACATCTACTTTTGCAAGATGTTTGAGGCTTTCCTTGTTACAGAACAGATTCTACATTAGTGTTTGATGTTAAATTTTCCCATCCATACAGAATGTGCCTTGCAACAAAACACAGATGCCTGGCATGACTGTAAATTCTCACAAGTGACTTTTTTTCCATATGCAAACTTCAGTTGACTTACAATTCTCATTCTGCTTCTTTGGGTTTGTGATGTGTGTTAGTACTTATTTTACTGAAAGATTTGTGAAGATGTTTCAGTTGATGCTCTTCTTTGTGGATTCCAGAGATGCTATATCTTGGCCCTTTTGGGTTTTGAAATCCATACTTCTTAGCTCTTCTTTGTCTATCTTATGTATGGTAGGATTCTGCCACAAGCTCAGACTTCTCTTACATTCGTGTTTTGAATCTGCTTTATTTTTATCATCATTTAGTTAACGCCCTTCTCCCGGAAGTGTGTTATATTTTGAAAATGCTTTGGGTCAAATTTTAGCCTTGATTCTGTGTATTTGTTAAATTTTGTTGAAAATTTCAGGCACATATTTTCACATTTTAGCTTTGTTTTATACAGCACATACTTTTCAAAACTTTGTTCTTTATTTGCATATCAAGTGGTGGTTTTTCATTATCCTTTCTTGTTCTTCCTTTCTTTTTCTGTTTGTGTATCATAGATGAGGAGCCATCTGGTCTGGTTTTTAAAACCCAGGCAAAACAGTGTGATGGCTTCTCTTTAGTTTTATTCACACCCCAACCTTTCACTTAACAACGCTGCCTGGAAGAACTATTAGATGCTAACTTCTGTTTACTGTTGACCTAACATCCTGATAGATTGTAGGGAGTAACACCTAATCATAGGATTTTGCTAGTGTATCCTGTTCTTGTCTGTGATTCATACAGCTGTAACACTTGGGTCCCTCCTTCAGTAGCATTCTTTTTCCTTTGTCATTGTTGCAATGTGACAATATGTCATCTGGTCATCTGACAATGACTATCTTTTTTTTGGGGGGGGGTAAAATTTTTCTGCACTTAAGTTAAATGACACCAGGTTTCTGTGTCATATATTCACAACATGAACCAGTGAACTTCACTGCACCACACTTTCCAGCAACTGACACCTGTGTGTGTCTTTTGATGAACACAGGATCCAGAACTACCTCCAGGAGATTTCATTTTCATGAAAGCCCAGTGAAATGGCATGTATCAAAGATTTGTCTTTAATGTCCAAGTATTGTCCAAGTACTACTTTCTACTTTAATTCCACTGATTTACTAATTGCTGTCAACATACCCAAATTCTACTGGTGTTGGTAAATTCTGTTATTTTAGAGGGTAATCTGTAACAAGGCTGCTAGATAAATGGTGGCTATTTATTTGAAAGTTACTTATATTAGTTTTTTCAGATTATGCTATACATGTAATAGGTACTCAATAAATATTGTGTCTATCTGAGCAAATTAGTGTTATACATAAAGCAGTAACTTAAAATGGAAATGTGTTTTAGAAAATTGCTATATGAAAAAATTCTAAATGAAGAGAACGAGATTATTCTACATACAATGTTAGTATGTTTGTTTCCCTTAATTTATTATGGGAAATTTACCTTTCATAAAATTTTCTCCCAATTGTTTTATAAAATAAAGTGTAAAAACTGTTTCATTTTTTGTCAGCTTCTTGAAGAGGGTGGTGGAGATTGTTTAACATTTTTCAATAATACTTCATATCATTTCCTCACTGTATTACAATAAAATATGTCTCTGGACATTTTTACAAAATTTAACTATTTAGTCATTATACTCTCAGGCTCATATTTCCTCGTATCAGTTGTTAATCCTTGGTGCTTACCTTATGCTCGTCTCTTGCAATTTCCCTGTCACTCTTAACTTTTCTGCATACTAAAAGTGTAGCATTTATGTTTTTTGATTCATGCTTCCTCGTTATATATTTGCTTCCATTTGATTAACCATGTGACTTTGGGTAGTTGTTTCATAGTCGTAGGAATGGTAATAAAAAATACTACCTACCATGTAGCATTTTTTGAAGATTTAGTGATGCCATGCATATCCACCACCTAGCACACTCTCTGGCAGTTGTGTTGTGTTTAATCCTGACCAAACAAAAAAGATGATGCCAGCCACAGTCACTTGTAATGAACTGATCAAAATGAGAGACAGTTCAGTTAAGTTCCACCTAAGGTCTAAAAGGGATGAAAACAGTGATGGAGGTAGCAGTTATAAGCACATGGTTACCCAAATTATGTCAGTGTTGTGCCCCCTGTGATAGGCACTATGGGCATGGACTCTGTTATCTGGTGTTTTTAGACTCTATTCTAATGCTAATATCAAAATATGTTAAATTTCATATTAATATAAAAACATCTCATGCTTTAGATCTGATTCTGTGCAGCTCACATTCAAAAAAACAAGTCTTGAATTTTTTTCCTGCTGAAAGATAAACATTTATGCAAATTAATTTAAAAGTGCTTTTATGTTGTCACAGAATTTTCTGTATTTATTCTTTTATTATATGCAAATATAATTAATATGCATTTTAACTTTTTTTTTTTTACTAATGCTTTATATTCAGTTTGTATTTATGTGACATAGTAGACATAAAACTCACATGAATCTTTAAGGGATATTTCCTCCTTAACCATAACTTCTATGTTTTCACTTTATCTCTGCCCCCTACATTTTATAGAGCATAAGGCAAAATTTCAACAGATAATTTATTGTGTATATTCTCCTACATTAACATTTTGAGCCACATATATTTAAAAACCCTTGGGAAATGCTTTTTGGACTTGGCTACCATTCAGATTCTTGAAATTAATTTTGAAAGCTGTTATGCTTGGTATTGTTATGTAGATATTTGTAATTTTTTTTTGCTGTTTTCTTTAGCTTGCCAGTGTAACGGACATAGCACTTGCATCAATAATAATGTGTGCGAACAATGTAAAAATCTCACCACGGGGAAGCAATGTCAAGACTGCATGCCAGGTTATTATGGAGATCCAACCAACGGAGGACAGTGTACAGGTAACTACTTTTTTCTTTTACTTAGTGTATTTCCACTTGAGAAAATGATTAGCAATGTATGCACATCGGTGAAAATATATTAAAGTATTTTTCTCAGTGTCTCAATTATTTTGGGTGGTACTATACATTGATTAGGGACTATCTGAGCTATAAAATTTTTTTCACATTCAATTTACATGCTGCTGCAAACTTTCGTGTACTTAATGTATAGTTGTATGTGTTTTATTTTGCTTTCATGAAAATGATCTCATGTATACTTTCTAACTTATTTTAGTGCCCAGGTGGAACAATCCACTCAAGTTTGTGAAATAAGTTAGCTTATATATCATTATTGTTATTATTATAATGCTCTGACCATATCCAATTAGATTTTAAAAATGAAGGTAACAAAATATACATAAATGAAAATGAACCATTGCAAGTGTTCAATTCAGTGGCATTTAGTTCTTCCACAGTCTCATGCAACCATCACCTCTTTCTAGTTCCAAAATATTTTTATCACACCAAAAGAAACCTCCACTCTTAATAAGTGAATATTCCAGTTCCTGACAATGACTAATCTGCATTTAGTCTGACTGAATTTACCTTTTCTGGACATTTCATTCATCATTTCATACAAGATAGAACCTCTTCTTACTGAGTTCTTTTATTTAGCACATTTTTGTAATTCTCATTATTTATTAGTATCTCATTCCTTTTATGACCAAATATGACTCCACAATATAGACATACTACTTGTTTAACATTCATATAGTCATTGATAGCCATTTTACTCTTACTCCATGTTTTGCCTACTGATACTGGTACTGCTTTGAACACTACTATACAGGTCTTTGAATACCTGTTTCCTACGCTTTATATACAGACACCTAGGAGAGGAATATATGCATCTTGTTATAATTCTATGTTAATCCTTTTAAAGTTGTTTGTCAAATTCTTCACTATAGAGTTAGTTTTATCCTTTAATAAAAAGTATCTTGTGGGAGATGCTTTGAAACTGTGTGCATGCCATGTTACTTCTCAAATGTTGACCTTCTGGTTTTGTGCTTTTTACTCAAATATGACATTATAATTTCATCATTCTGATTTGTTGATTTCCTTCTACATAGCATTGTCTCCTCGGCAGTTTTTCTGTTTATCCACCTATGCCTCTGTTTCTATCTCTGCACCTTGGTTTCTTTGTCATCTGGGGTCTATCTAGTCACTCTTTATCATTCTTTGAGCATTTTCTTAAATTTTAGGTACTCATCTTGCATTATTTTCTGCCCTACCTGATAGCTGGCATTTTTCAAGCTATCCTGGTTTGGTGAGCTCTTTGCTACAAATGTCACATGGCAGCCAGAACTGGAGAATAGAGGCATTTCTATGTGTGTAATAAACGTGCATCTGCCCACAGACATAATGTCTACAAATATCAATACCCCCTTCTTTATGTTGTATATTAAAATCCATGACTTCACACTAATACTGTATGTCATATTCTATACCTTATTACAAAGTTCACCGTAGTCTTCCCCCCTCACCCCAAATTTTTGACTTCCTTTTCTAGGAGTAAAGAATCTGCCTTTCATTAGCCACCTCATAGTCATACCTGTTATTTTAAATTCTATACTGCCTAGATAATTATCATTGGTATATTCAGGTTAGTTTCAGCTTTCAGACACAGTGCACTATATAACATTCAAAATTAACAGAAACATGTGGCTCATACTTTATTGGTATAAAAAATTCATGTATATGTCTAAAACAAACAGCTTTATTCTGCTCTCCTTTTTCATAAACTACACATTGATGAATATTTAGACAGAGCTATAAAGATAAGTTTAAAAATCAGAATTTTAAGTCATGTGGCTACTTGAACATTTGTCTTTGCCAGAGTGCTTAGTAGATTTGAAATCTAATGTATAACATTCCCATTGAATCCCAGTATGTATAATTATGCTAGATGTATACAAAGAAAATGAAATGGATGTAATCTGCTAACCTCCAGAACTTACTATTACATGTGTGTGACAGATGGTGGTGTAGCCATGAAAGGATTTAGGAATAGAAACTGTCTTTGAACAGATGCTATCAAAGACTACTTTTTGGTTTTACTTTTTCTAAAGTATATTCTTTATATACACACTGTTTGAGTAATTCTTGTGGGTTTTTTCTATCCCTTTTGTTTACTAGTTTTGGTTATAAGTTGCTAATGCAACATTATATTATAGGGGTCGAAAGTATCATGTGACTACCTAATGTTCCTCTAGAGTAAGTAAGTATAGGCTGTAAAGTCATCATCCTCCTATAAAATTTGGCAAACAAAAGGCTGGTATATGATGATTTCATCATTGCTTATTCAGCATAAAAGGATAACCTCAAATGCTGACAGCAACAGAATAATTTCAACAGTGTCATGAAATATAAATTTTAAACAATTGAATTTAAAATACATTTGTGCCATTTTAGCCTGAAGTACAGCCCCACAGGGGAATTCTCTCAGAAAGAGCTTACATTAAAAGGTATTTTAACGCAATTTATTTTTATCTCAGAAATTATTAAAGCCGCTCTACAATGATAATTCTTTTAGGAAACTCTGCACACAGAACTGTTTTCCACTTTTGCCATAAAAGACAAATTTAAGGTTTATCCAAGTTTTTAAATATTAATGTACATCATTTGTTTTTTTTTAGTGAATTTCTGAATATAAGATTATGAGTTAATAATGCAAGTTAATATTAAAAGATATCATGGTATATTTACCATGCAATAGTAATTCCTTTTATTGTTTATGATTGTTTCCTTTATTCCTTGCAATTCTATACCTTGTCATTCATTCCTAAAATTCTCACATCTGTGTCTCCATGGTTAATTCCACAAACTTCAAGGACAATGATGTTGACTTATTTAAATTTTTTTTTTTATGGAGAGAGACTTATACTTTCATGTTGAACTCTCTTCTAGTAAAACATCAGGCTCTTAGAAACCTACCTATGTATTTTATATTCTCGTTGAGTTTTTTTAAACAAATCATTGTAACAATAGCAAGAATTTTAGTGTTCTAGAATATTCTCTATTATGACCAAAATCAATGACTCATTGACTTAATTTTATATGTATCAGCCAATTAGACCTCATTGTTTTTATCACTGAAAAGTCCCACTAATTGGTGGTATACAGGTACACAGTACTTCTCATTATAGAGAGAGATATTGATCTGTCTTCTCTTCTTGAGCTTGTCTCAGGATTGGAGAGTAAGTTATAGCCAGGAAATGCTATAGGTAGAAAACAGTCATATGATTGCATGGGTGTCAGCAGAAGAATGTGCAGGCAGGAATGACAACACGGATGGTGAACTTAAGTGGTCAGATGATATTGGGATTGCACATGGAGAAACTAGAACCTATCAAGTGATGGATGGTGGAACACAATAAAAGGTGATGTTTCTGTTCTCAGTAACTAGGCTATTGCCCTTGACTAACACAGAACTGCAAAGGAAGAGAGTAAGACTTGAGTTCATGTGAGTTGAATTGGGTGTAAATATTCCACCACTGAATGTTTCTTTGAGTAGGCATGGCATACTAGAATTGAAAATGATCCTTACAAAGCTTAAAAGGATGATTTTTGGCAAATAAACAGATATGCTTTCAAACACAATCTATATTTATATTATTATTATTATCCATGATGGTGATAGTAATAGAGGAACTTTTAAAAAAGTGCTTGATATGTAAACATTTAAAACATATTACCTCATTTAATTCTCACATCAAGTCTGAGAGTTAAGTACTGTTTTCTCCTTTAGAAGATGAAGAACTTACGCACAAAATTTTTAAAAAATTATTAAAAAAAAAAAAAACAAGAACATGGAGAACTTAAGCCTAGAGAGGTTAAATAAATTACCCAAGGTCATAGAGCTATGACTATAGATGTACATTTTTTGAAACTACGCTAATGGAGTCCAGAGTTCTTGAGCTCTTTGAAACTCATTTCATTAAGTAGATATAAATTTGAAATGGAAAGAAACCTAAAGAATAGGGAGATAAATACATTTCCACACTGGACTTCTGGAAGAGAGGGAACCAAAACAAAGATTCAAGATAACATCAAACCAAAACCAAAATCTAGGAATCTGATTGTGAATCTGAGACCATAGGAGGGTGGGGTGTTGAGAGGGTGGAAGTAAGGCAGTGGGCTACAGTGGAGACATGTGGAGACTAGTAGTGAGTGTGTTATGTGGCATCTCCTTGAATACCTGAGGTCCTGTGTTTCTGAATGGTCTGTAGTGTGCTCAACCCATGTTACCTTAATAAAAAATTATTGCAGTCTTTACCCATTTTTAAATAAGTGAATTTGCTTCCCTTTAATTAAACATAACTTGTATAGGATCTTGATTTTTGAATGGAAAGAGGAAAATGGTTTTTATAAGAATCCAGCATTCCCTGAGATCAAAGCACATATTTATGATGGGAAACATTCACATGAATTTTGGTTTTGACTTACAGCTTGTACGTGCAGTGGCCATGCAAATATCTGTCATATGCACACAGGAAAATGTTTCTGCACAACGAAAGGAATAAAAGGTGATCAATGCCAATTGTAAGTAAACATGACTCTTTAGAGTATCTGTGGATGACTTTAAAGTAGATTGCCTATCTTGTATCTCCGTAGAAAAAAGAAATATTTTTTCTTCCTGAAAAACTTACTAAATCTGCATCTTTATAATTTTCCCTATATTTTCCAAATAAATCAAATTTAGCACTTGTTTGCTCATGTGGATATTTTATTCTTTCCATTTTTATGAGTGGTTTTGTCTTTTTTAGAATTAACTTATTCTCAGTTATTGTTCCCCCCCCCACAAATGGAACTTTAAAAAGCACGTGTTTCATTTTACTTAAATATTTTTTAAATTTTTTCCTCATGTAGCTTCATTAAAATAATTTTAGAGTTTTGAATTATATATATGAAAACATGTTTATATTGGATATACATTTACTGTATTTTATGCAAACCATAAAATCCAAATATGATAATTATAGAACTGTAAAATATAAGGAATTTAAACTATAAATGTGAAAATTTGTATCTAGAGATGTCTATTAAAAATAGAAGTCAGCTATTTCATTTTTAGTTAAAATAGCGCTATCATTTGGTATAGAAGTATTCTAAACATTTCAAGTTAGAAGATCATAACTTGGATGAGTCAGGTTCAGAGAAGTTGAGGTTTTCAGGTTCAGAGAAGTTGAGCAGAACCAGTTTTCTATCTCTTCATATTCTCTAGGTTGGAAAATTTAGAGAATAAATTAAATAGGAAATAAATAGGGAAATTCCTATTGAAGACAGCTATTTTGGTCTCAAACCAATGGGATTAAGTCAAAATCCTTTAATCTGAGACAGAAGGATGCCTCCACTATTTTGTAAAGCAGAGTCGATTACATGGGCATGAGACTGGGCATTGGTACAGGCCATGTGCTCAGAAGGGCAATGTGCTTGGTTTAATGTGGCCATCTGGAAGTTCTTAATACATTTTTACAGTGAATCCTGCATTTCCTTTTGTGCTGGTCCTCACTCTCCTCTTCCAAGCCTACTCCTCATTCCCTCACAAATTATGTAATAGGCCTTGGATACAAGCAACGGGTGTTTTGTTTTGTTCTGAGGATTCATCATGATTAGGAAGAATTTTAAGTGTCCTTTTTTATAGATAATTTAAACATTCTAATAATTATCTTTTATGTGATTCAGCACATATATTGTTTCCAGATGAAAGAGAGCAGAGTTTTAATTCAACTTGGTAGGCTTTTAAGTTTAGATCTACAGTGGTACCAGGTTTATTGTACATATAAAATATTAGGAAAATTGTATAATTCTGAGAGGTGAAAGTACATTCACCTTAATTGTTATTTATGATATTTCTATAAGCAGGAGGACATTTGAAATGTTAACTTGTCAAGGGTGTGTTGTATATCATATTTGTAGATGGGAATTTATTCACTACTCTTTAGGTCTATTTAGTTTTAAATGTGGGGCAGAAAAGAATAGGGTAATCATTCCTAAAATAGTTATTTCCTACTTTATGCTTATACTGAAAATACTATTAAGAAGCAGAGTTAGTCATTCAAATCAGTAAATAATTATAAGTGAGTGCTTTTTACTATTAATGATAATGAATTACCTATGGTTTTTGCCTAATGTAGCTTTTAGCAGTGGAAATACTACTCAAAATATACTATTTTCTTACATTAGTGATTCAAGATACATATGAGCCATCCCTTTTGTTGGGATAATTTCTGTTTGTCATTATGTGTTTAGACAGTGCATCTTTTATGTTTTTCATAACCCCCTCAAAGGGAAAATAGTTCTCTTTTTAGTTGCTAATTTTTCCCTTGCATTTATTTACTTCCCTGTGTCTTATTTCAGTGAACTTCTTGGGGGAACAGTTGCATCAATACCACAATGTAATTGTTGAGTAGATTTATCTAATGGAATGGGATAAAGAAAGCATTGATAGATAGAAAAAAGGGAGTGCTTCATTTATCATGAAGGGATAAGAAAGTCTGAGCAGAAAATATTTGAGCTGGAACCTGAGGAGTTAAGATATCTTAGGTAAAGAACAGAGTAAGCAGAAGTGGAACAGCATCATTACAGCAAAGAATAAGCATGGTTACAGCATATCCAGGTTTTCTTAAAGGCCATAATAAACTGGAGGGAGGACTGCTCCTGCTTTTACAATAAAGGAAATAAAAGCCAGGTAAACTAGAAATACATTAGTTCTCTTAAAATCATTAGAGAACGGAGATCTCAAGATAACAAATGACCCCGAAATCTGAAGAGAAACAAGTGCTTTCAGGGAGAGATGAGACATAAGCCCTGACTTCCCTAGAGTGAAACCAAATGGAAACTTCTAGAAGAGTTTAGGTGAGGTAGTTGATGAAAGGGTGCCCAACTGCCAGTCGAGTGCAGTGCTTCTGGGGCTCAGGAATTGGGGGTGTCTATGAACATTACCTAGAGATTTGTGCCAGGACCCGCAACAGTTGCTCTTGGGGAAAACAGAAAAATGCTAAGGATGTTTTCCTTGGAGGAATGACATAACCAAGGTGGTGACATAGGTGGTTCCTGACTTCCTTGCCCCTCACAACAGCAACTGAAACATTTTCATGATATCACTCAGAGACTCTTAGAATACGGGGGTGAGGCTGAAGGAGCCCCTTGTCCCCCAGATACTGAGGCATATTGTATTATGCAGGTAAGAGGATAGGCTGTTTGTTGACTCACACTGATGTACTGCCACGATGAAGAGTCCCCTCTGAGCCTATGGCTTCTCCAGTGGGCTTAAAGTATCCAGAGGTGACAGCTAACCTCCACCCACCTCAACATTGTTGAGGTCTTTTTGTGATCATATACTCTGATCTGCTCACATCCTGGGATTTGCTGTATTTAACCATAAAGAATTTGACTGTGAAGGCAGAGTGGGGAAAGGCTTTCTCCAACAGACCCTCAGGAGACCAAGTTCTTATCTTCCGAACCCAAGCAGTATTCCAACCCAGTGGTTTTGCTCATTTGCAGAACCGAGTTGGCGGTTCCTTCCAATCTGTGAACTTGGGAATGCATGCTGCCAGATTTGGGGTCTCAAAGAATTTTGCTGACCCTGGAACCTGCTCTGCCCATGCTGAGGCAGAGGAGCTAAGTTGCAGATCCACCCACTGAGGAGTGCAGCTTCTGATCTCAACTGACAAGAAGGGCTGGAGACAATAACTCACCGCTGGCTACCCAGTGATAGCGAAGCAGGTGGGCAGAGTTCATGGGCGCTGGATCAAACCACTAGCAAGTGTGGAGGTTCAACTGCTGTGCTCAGATAGGGGATTTAATTCAAAGCCTTACGTGTAGCTGAGTTAACTGACCCCTCCCAGTTTGCAAATCTGCATGGGAAAATTTAGAGGTTTCCTGAAATGGACCCCCCTATCTTACCCATGCAGGAGATGCTGGCCCCATCTCTTTGGCTCACAGATACCTATCCGATAGGAAGTTCTAATGAAATACCTTATCGCTGAGTAAGGCAACAATCTTTGAACAAAGAGAACAGGCAGAACCACCCCAGAGTAAACTTGGTGACTGTGTTTGGCTAGGGAATTTGGGGCAAGGGTTAGCTTGCGTCAAGTGTTTTGCAGCCATCTCAATCTGGTAGGTTCATCATCAGTTTTAGCAGCTAAAGAAAATTATCAGAGCCCTTGGCATTGTCTTCATAAAATCGTTAATAATGAACAGGGGGGAAAAACAGCCAGCAAAGAGAGCCAGTTGTACCTTGCCCTCACGTTCTCCCTCACATTCACTTTGTGTTCTCCTTCCCCACTCCCCTTCCCCCCAGTGGATGCTCTTAGCTGCTCTCTCCCAGATCCAGATGTGCATGCTTACTTATGCCCATATCCATTGGGCCAGGTACTACAATCATGAGGAGGACCCATTACCACAGATGTTGGTCATAGAGGTTAATGGTGGAAGGGCATAAAACCCTGACACTGGTTTACACTAAGCAAGACAACAAAGAAATTACTTACCCTTGGAGCTGTTTCTCCTGCTGCTTTCTGACAGGAAAGCTAATTCAACCTCAGTAATTGCTGAATGCAGCCTGTAGCCTGCCTGACATAGAATGTTAGCACACAGGAAGCAGCATAGCTCAGCAAGGAGCCCTCCTTACACCAACAGCCTTTGGCTCTTCCTGTCTTTGGAACAAAAATGGTGACCTCACTTAACCAGGTTGTTTAGTACACACTCTTGACTGACATGGGCCCCCTCCCCCCCAACAACTATTGTACAGTCTTATTACCTACCAGGGCAGGAAAGATAATTTGTAGTCCTGTCTTCTGCTGAGGGATGTACACTGTTCTCATCATCTGGTCAACCTGACTGGGGCATCCATGTGACTGCAGAGCCTGTTCCACAGCCTCACCGTTGAAGAGAACTGAGTCAGCAGTTACTTCCTTAGCCACACAATAGAGCATTTGAAATTAGCCAGTCAGAGGAGCAAAAAGAAAGAAGGAACCTAGATACTTATGAACACGCATGCATGCACGCACACACACATACACACACATATGCACGCACAGTATTCTCATGAGGATTCCAGAATGAAAAGTGGAACACGCTGAAAGTATATTTAAAGTGAAATTGACTTTAAAACAGTTCCCACACCCAGGGAAACAGACATCCAGATTTAAAGGCCAAAAGAAATCCAGATAAGTTGAAGTTGACAGGAACCACTCAGGCAATGTTGTAATTAACTTGACAAAGGTCAGAATTAAAGAAAGAAGTTTGAAAGCAGGGGACTCATCCAGCCTGGAAGCTGGCCCCAAAGCAGCAGGGTCCCAAAGCAAAAAGATGAGACAGAAAATGAAAGTAGGAGTCCATAGGGGAAACCACATTGTAGAATGAGAATAAATCACCAGAACCCAATCACAGATGTGGAAGAATTGTTTCTTTTTTTCAGAAATAGAGAATTAATAATTGTGGTAATAGATTCAAATATATGGAAGAAAATTCTGAAAAAATATACTCAGAAATATAATCAATGAACAGAAAATGGAAATTGTAGCTCAAATAAGAAAAAAATAGGATATACAAAGAGAAATATAAATGACAAATTCAGGGGGAAATATGGAATTAACATAGATCAAATGGAAGAATAAATCAATATACTACTTCCTTAACCAGAAGCTAGAACATTTGAAATTATTCAGTCAGAGGAGAAAAAAGAAACCTAGAAGACTTATGGACACATACACAAGAACAGTATTCTCATTATGAGGATTCCAGAATGAAAAGAAACAAAGAATGAAGAAATGAACAAAGAATCTGGGTAAAAAGGAATAGGAAATGAAGTTTAAAAAGTAATGAAACATGTTGAGAATGATCTGACTCCATGAGGAAGGACAACAAAAGAATAATGGGTATACTGGAGGAAGGGAGAGAGAGAAAGGAATAGAACACATATTTAAAGAAATAATGGTGAAAGCTCACCAAACCTAGAGAAAGGACTAGATGTACAGTCTCAGGAAGCTAAAAGAACCCCATGGTACATAAACATAAGACCAGCACCAAGATATGAAGTACATAACATTCCAAGAGTTCAAGACAGAATATGCTAGGATATAGTATTTCTATAGTTTCTAGCTTTTGTTAACATCACACTAAATTCTTAATCTTATCTGTTACAGTTTCAATGGCCTTTCATAGTTTCTCATTTTTGGGGAGAAATTTTAACATCTGTTTTCTTTTCCAATATAATAAACACAATTTTTGAAGCCTGTGTCTTTTCTTAGATATCTGAATCCCTATCGCTCGCTTTTTCTCATCTTCATGCTGGTTCTTGTTCTTGTCTTATCTGTTTCTCTGCCTGTTTTTTTTTTTTAATTTTGTGCTAGACTTTTTAATTTTGTGCTACTTGCAACATGTATTTGCTGACAGTTTGAATTCTGAGGTGAAATCTTTTTTCCAAGAAAATTTAATTCTGTGTGCTTGAGGGCAGTAGTTCCATGATCATATTTTGGGGTAGGAAGACTTAAAGTCTTTGTATGCCTTTTCTATCAAAATAACTACTTAGGACCTAATTCACCACCTTTGTTGGACCTATATTCTAATCTTAATTCCTGTGACATACTGTCCCATACATAATTAGGGACAAAGGTGTTCCCCAAATGACTCAGCATCCTAGAATCTGTCTTTATATCTTAGTCTGGTAAATTTCCACTCTCTTATTTGACAATTTTTTAGTGTTAAAAAAAACCCACCATTTCAAATTGTCTTCAGCTTACCTAGTGAATTCTACTTGCCATTATTGGACTCTGAAATCCATAAACATCCTAACTTTAGAATCTTTACCTTCTGCAACATTTGAGGATTTAGCCCATCCTTCATATCTGAACTTGAATTACTTTGTTATGGTAAAAATTGTCTTAGAAATATGATAATAAAATTGATACTACAATACTTTCTAATAACATTTCTGTTTATAATGTATAATTTTTATAGATTTCTTAAAGGAAAATAACATGTTTTTTACATATGTTTATAATTTTCCATAAAAACAAATTTATCAGAGTATATTTTAATTCATCTTAATGATATTTCTATAGTGTAGCAATTAATGTACCCCATTTTATAGAAAAATAATGTCACACCATCCATATCCAATGTATATGGCTAGCTATTTAAATATTTAAATCATTAGGGACAAAAGGAAATTCCATATTTAATTAGTTAGAAATGCAATATTTCACATTTTATTTCTTAATATGACATTTATAATGCAATATGATCATTTACATAAATAGTAACCATTATTTAGGTGACATGTAATGATAGTATTTACCTTTTCAAAGTGCCTAATAAATATTTCAACCCAAATCTGTTTTCTAAAAAGCTCTAGCTGTTTGCTTAGTGGGAATAGCAGTTGATTATTTCTTTGCTTTGACAGAGAAATACTTTGAAGTTATGTTTTGTAATTAAGCACATGCTGGAGACTTCTGAAAGCTTTTAATGATTGTATATAATCCTGATACAGAAGGATTCTGAATTTTAAAAAGTGTTTAGCTTAAATATTAGAAATACTAATATAATTTATATTAATGTAATTTTTAATGTGCAGTGTTAGTTGAAAGAATTATTCATAGTTACACTTTTCCTTTTATACGTTCTTTACCTCTTACACTTGAATCTGAACCTGATCAAGTAACTTTTCAGATTATTCACTATATAAATTAAGTGATTTATATTCAGTTTCCAAATACATACTTTGAAATAACTTAAAGTAAGAAAATTTATGTTTAGTAAAGATATAATGATAGCGAAAACATAAGACTACCTATCTTCTCTTTCTTGTTTTCATGCTGTTGCATAATTTCCTTTCCTGAATGTGGGCAAGACCTGTCACGTGCTTCTAAACCACAAAATATGGCAAAGGTGGTAGAATATCACTTCTACAATTATATTACATTATTTGGTAAAGGTGATGATGATATATCACTTTCATGAATTTATCTTAACTTGTGTCTTGCTCAAAGGAAAACTTTTTCTTCCTTGCTGGCTTTGAAGAAGTAAGTGAAACTGTGAGGGTATCCTTTAGTTTCTAAACTTTCTAAAGTTAGCCTCTAGCTAACTAAGAAACCAAGGTCCCTAATTCTGTAATTTCAGAATAAATTGTGTGAACAATTGGAGGGAGCTTAGAAGCAGATATATCCCCAGTCAAGGCTCTGACGAGAGAACTCAATCCAGACTCACACCTGTCTGCTATTGGACAATGAACCCCAGCTCTGGCTGATACTTTATACCTACTGAAGACAGAGTCAGAGAATCCACTTACACTGTCTCAGGACTCCTGACCCACAAACTGTGTGAGATGATAAAATACATGCTGACTTAAGTTATTAAATTCTTGACAATTTGTTACTTAGCACTAGATACTGTGGTAAAAATATATCCAAGTGCTCTTTGATTTCATTCACTGAATTATGTATTTGTCTAACACACATTTATATAATACACACTTTTAAAGCTTTAAAAGTTACAAACTGTGAAGGCAGTCTGGTTTTTGATACAGAAAATATACTTTCTTGATTAGTTAAATAATTTTAACAATTCAAATTAAGACTTCAAAAACAAACTGTTTAGAATGAAGTTGTACTTATGTGTTGATATATGCAGTGGGTGTTAGAGAATAAAACTAGACTTTTATTAATCAGATTATTTCATATTCACATATGCAGTATTGCCTTAAGAAAGTACTTAAAGTTAATTTCTTTGTGCTACTGCTCTCTCCTTTTGTTGAAAAAAAAAACTATGAGGGACTTCATTCTGATTTTTAAAGTTTGCATTTATTTATGATGTGATCAATGTAATTGATAGGTTGTTGTTATCTAGATTACATACTATATGATTAAAACATTTTTTGAAGTAATATTGGTTTGTGAAATACAGGATTCAGGTGTACAGTATTGCAAATAAACAACTAAATAAGGTTTCCTTCTTTCTATATCCTTTTCAAAACTTGTTTCTTGTCTTTTGATTTGCATTTCTCTAATAATAGGAGATGACCATCTTTTCATGTGCCTGTAGGCCATCTGTAATGCCTTCTTTGGAAAAATATCTGTTCAGATCCTCTACCCATTTTTTAATTGGTTGGTTTATTTCATTATTGTTGAATCTTTTTAATTCTTTGTATAGTTTAAATATTAACTGTCATATGTATTATGTGCAAATATCTTCTCCCATTCTATAAGATAACTTTTCATTTTTGATTTCATTTCTGTGTGGTTTAATTTTTAGATGTTGAGGTCCTGTTTTTTTCTTTGCTTTTGTTTCTCCTTTGCTATTAGAGTAGGATCCTCAAAGACATATTAAGTTTGATCTCAAAGATTGTATCAAAGATGTTTCCTTCTTTGTGTTTTCTGGTTTTACTTAATGCATTCAAGTCTTTGATACAATTTGAATTCAAGATCAAGTTTTATTTTTTGCATGTGACTGCCCAATTTTCACAGTACCATACCTTTGCTCCATCGTATGCTCTTGATTTTTTTTGTTATAGATTCTTGTCTTCATATATGTGGGTTTATGTCTAGGCTTGTAATTCTATTATTCTATGTGTCTGCTTTTGTATTTATATGATACTGTTTTGATTATGATAGTCTTGCATTATAGTTTGAATTTGGGTGAGTGATACTTCTACTTTTTTTCCTCAGGATTAATTTGGCTATTCAGTTTCTTTTGTAGTTTCAAATAAATTTCATGGTATTTTGCATGTATAAATAGTAGAATGATATTTTGATTTTGATTAGAATTGCTTTGAGCCTATACATTACCTTAGGTAATAGGACCATTTTAATAATGTGAATCCCTCCGTCTATGACAAAACTGTCATTCTGTTTCTCTGTGTCTTGTTTACTTCACCTGTGTCTTTGTAGTTATTATACAGGTCTTTTACCACCTTGTTTAAGTTTATTCCTTGGTGTTTAATATTCCTTGTTTTTGATACAATTGTAAATGGAATTTTTTTTCTGATTTCTCTTTCTGAGATGAAGCTATTGTTTGTATATAGAAATGCACCAGATTTTTGTGTATTATTTTGTGGCCTGAAACACCATAGTCTCATTAAGTTTTTTTATTGGTGTCTTTGAGATTTCCTTTGTATGTTATCATCTCATCTATGAATAGCTATGGTTTACTCCTTTCCAATTTAATATCATTCATTTCCTTTTCTTGTCAGATTGCTCTGTGTAGGACTTCCAGGGCTATATTGAATAATAGTGATAAGACTGGACATCCTTATCTTTTTCTTGATCAGATTACATTAATATATAGGTTACATGAAAATATGATGTCTACAGGAAACACTTCAGTATATACATTTGATTATAAAGATTGGTTTAAATTGGTTTACCAGTTTAATTCTGGAATGTAGTGAATGACACAGGAAGACCATTGGTTTGTATTGAATGGTATGGTATATAAGGTATATAAATTGTGTATTTTATTTTTATTTGGAATTTTATTCGTATCATATTTTGTAATGAAGGTATTTCCCCGTATGTGACCACTCTGCTGTAAGAATGCATTTATTAGCTAATGACTTATCTTGGATTTTCAGGGATGACATATACATCTAATTTTTTGGTCTTGTTTGAGTGACTTAGACCTGAGAGAACAACAATGAGTATAATCATTTTTAAAGTCAGGAAGCTTTTACAGATTTTAAAAGTAGAATTTGGAGAAATCACTGAAAATTAATCTCCATAGTTCCTTTGTTTTACAAAGAATAGTATTAATCATATAAAAGACTATCATTTCTGCTTTAATTTTGTAGATAGTGTAGAAAAATTTTACATGGTAACTCGTTTTTTTCCTCCATGGATACAAAATCTATCAAACTCTTGAGTGAAAAATGCATTCAATTTAACTTGATTATTCAACCTATTGTTCTCAATTTCCTGGCCCTTCATTAATTAAAATTACATGTTTTGAAATTACTTCTCTGTTCTAATTAACTCTATTAAATGAACTAAACACATTTTGGAAATATTTTTCACATTTTAAATTTTACATTTTTATTTTAAACTTATAAATACGTCATTTTTTTCAGTCCCCAAGGTGTATGTATATTTTATAATATTTTATAAAACTTTATAACATGTCATGTTGGAGGGTGTTTAAAGAAGTGCAATGTGTAAAACCATTATTTATCATTTCAGTAGAATTCTGGAAAAACAGGAATAGAAAAATATGAACTTCAGAAATGTTGACAATGTGATTTTTCTCCCTATATAATTAATCAATGTTTTGATTTATGAGTTAGCTCAATTTTTGTAGCCCAGTGATATGGATTTAGAGTTTGAGCTACAGATTTTCAAGTTGAACAATTTATATAAATCTTTCTTCCATTTTATATTTAAGCAGGTATTTTTAAAAATACAAATTTATTGGTATAGAAACTGAGGAAAGATATATTAGAGAATAACAGAAGGAAGGAAATAGCTTGGATTTATGAATTCTCAGAATTTTCCTTCTCGACCTAAAATATTTATTTAGATTTCACTTCATCTCCCTATCTTTAGAAAAAAATAGATATCTCAAAACTCATAATCTTACTTTACCTATCTTGTCCCTTCCTTGTATTCTAGACTTCTCCACTTATTTCTTCTCTCAGATTCATTTAGAGACTTTTAGAATTAATTCTTTTGAAGACTTGCTTTTCAAATTTCAATTAATGGTGTAGTTTTAAAGATACTTTACCTTAGAGGTTAGTTACCTTT
Organism: Uropsilus gracilis; assembly: GCA_004024945.1. NCBI lineage: Eukaryota > Metazoa > Chordata > Mammalia > Eulipotyphla > Talpidae > Uropsilus > Uropsilus gracilis. The sequence continues at coordinate 9,725 of PVHY01002223.1, read as the reverse complement.
TTTCTTGAAGAAAAACAGAAGACTTTAGAGTTTTGCTATTTAAGAGTAAATGAATTTTTGTATTTCTACAGATGTGACTCAGAAAATCGCTATGTTGGTAATCCACTTAGAGGAACATGTTATTGTAAGTATTTGTAGTTTTTCTTTTAAAAAATTGGTTTGTATTATTAGTGTCAGGTGTTTTGGTAGATAATAAAAGTCATCCTAAATAGCTGATATTATCAGCATGTTATCATTTCTATTCATTGTAACACAGTTCCTTGTATATTGCTCAGAAAGGCAATATATTTTTATTATATTCTCTTAATTATATTTGGTGCATTTTTTTTCTACTCTGAGAAGTGAAATCACAGTATATCTTACTCTGAACTTGGGACAAAATGTAGCACTTAAGAAAAATTTTAACTTAGATTTCTTTAGATGTGTATGTTTCTAAGAAATAGTCAAATTATTTCCCATAATAATTTTATGTTGCCACCAGCACTGTTTGAGAGTTTTAATACTTTGGTATCTCTCAACATGTTTTACTATCATTCTTGTTTAGGTTAGCCATTTAACAGGTTTTTAAGGTAGATTATTCTCATTTTATTTGCATTTCTCTAGTAACTGATGACTTTAAATATCTTGTCCTGTGATTATTTGCCATGAAATATGTTTAAATCTATTGTTCATTTTAAAATTATTTTTATATTATTGGATTTTCAGACTATTAAGTGACTCTTTAATAATACGAAATATGATTTGCAATTTTTTTCTAATTTGTGGCTTTTCTTTCACTGTTTTTTGAGACTATGTCTTGCTATTTTTGCTTGTGGAACCGCAGGCTCACGTTGTCAGGGGTACCGCAGACTCAAGCAATCTCCAGCCTCAGCTTCCCGGGTAGCTAGGATTACAGGCGCGTGCCACCACACCCAGCTATATTTTTTTGAAACTAGGTCTCCCCACATGCCCCCGGTGGGACTGGAACCTCGATCCCTGGCCCCGGTTGCGGCTTCCTAGGCTGCTGCTTACAGACATGCGCCACCATGCCCGGCATCTTTTCACTTTTTTGTTTTGTTTTGTTTTGTTTTTTTGAGACTAGGTCTTGATTTTTTTGCCCGTGGAACCGCAGGCTCTCGTTGCCCAGGGTACCACGGACTCAAGCAATCCGTAGCTTCAGCTTCCCAGGTAGCTTGGATTACAGGCGCGCACCACCATGCCCAGCTATTTTTTTGGAACTAGGTCTTGCTATGGCCCCAGGTGGGACTCAAACCGAGATCCCAAGTCCTGGCCGCTTCATAGGCTGAAGCTTACAGGCACGAGCCACCATCTTCCACCATTAAGTGTGATGCTTTTATGAGGTTGAGAAAATTTTCCCCATTATTTTTTGCAGAGTATTTTTATCAGGAATGAGTGTTTGTTTATAGAAAACTTTTCTTTTTTTCCTCATCAATGGAAAGAATCATTAGATGTTTCTTTACCATTATTTTTTTCATTTTCCAGTTGGTGGACGTTGGGATTATCTATAGACTTTGACTACAATGGAAAATACTAATAATGAACATTTAGGTGGTATTTCCTTGGACATATGTTTTCGTTCTCTATTATAGAGTCCTAGAAATGGAATTGCCAGTTCTTTGATAAGCTTATATTTAACTTTTCTTGAAACTGCCAAGAGATTTTAAAGTATGGATGTATACTACTTTACATCCTGCTACTAATTTCTAAATGTTTCAGATTTTTCTTCCACATCTTCATTAACATTTCATATTATCTGTCTTGTTGATGACTATCGTAGAATTCTGTGTATCATAGACTGCAGAAGTATCTTGTTCTAATTTGCCTTTCTCTTTGAATTGTTAGTGCTGAGTTTGATTTTCATGTGTTCATATCTTACCAAGATTTGTTAGATGTGTAAGACACGTACTATTTCCTAATACTTTTGTTGTCCTTAATTTATATCATATTTGTTTGCTTTGTAAAAAAACAACTATTTCAAAACCATCTGTAATATCATGATCAGTGAACTCAGTAATGAATACTAATTGTGTATCGATTCATTTATTTTTGAAGGTGGTAAATTACATTCCATGTAGACAAGGATGGGTTTAGTCCTCACATTCCAAGTCTCTTGTCCTTGAGGTGGTTAAGGTTTCTGTTTCAGTCAGTGCAAAGTCAAATGATGGCAGTAGACCTCACCCACCCAAGAGTGTTTGCTTTAATTAATGACATATTGCCTAGATGAAGCCAAAACCACCCCTGTCCATATCAATATGATAAAAGATTTCATGATAAATGACTTTTTAAATTGTTAAAATATGAGTTTGAATAGGTTTTCTAATATTAAACATGCTTTCATTCTGAGGAAAAAGCCAAATATAACCATGACTTATTATCATTTAGGACACTGCATATATTACTATTTATTTGCTTTCGAATCAGTCTAAGTACAAATGAATAAAGACTATAACTTTACATTCTTTGGTCATTAAATAAATTAGAATGTAATATTTTAGATTTTTTTTGTCATATTGTGTATTTGTGGTGATAATTTGAAAAATGAATAGAAGAATTTTTTTAAAGGGAAAGTTAAAAATATTAGTTGAACTGCAAAGATTTACTACATTCAACCAAAATCTCATGGGCTGCTGCTTTTTTTTTTGCATGGTATAATCCATGTTTTTCTTTCCCATATTATAGCATCAACTTTTGGGTCCCTATATCTTTTTTTTTTTTACTGATTTTTATCACTTTAAGTTTCAAAGTTGTATTTTTACCAATTTCCTTCTCTATATACTTGATATTTGTGGCCTACATTTGATATTTATGGTTTTAACATTTTCTATATAGTTAAGAATTCAGTTTTTCTACCTTCCTTTGTATATATGTGTGTGTGGTTTAAATTTCCACATAAGTAAATCTTTTAATTTTTTCATTTTTTTTTGAGAAAGTGATATGGCAAAGCATTAACTTTGAAATCCAGATTTCAGCAATGCTAAGGTTGAGAAATGCTGATGCTGCTGCCTAATCAGATTCAGATTTGATTTCAGGATGTAACACTATTTCCTATGTGTGCTTTTGTGGTTCTTGGAGAAACAGCATGTAATACTTGCTAATCTTATTAGCAAACTCTGATCCTGTTGTTTCGATTGTGAATGATTAGGGATTGCAAAACTGATATTCCCAGTCCTTTATTTCTTGATTGGAAATGTGTAAAATAGATGTCCTCTCATTAGATATTTGGTTACTCCTTGCTACAGTTTATTTAGAAAATGTTTAAAATGCCGTAGCTTTTAAATTTAGTTTTCAAAATAATTATTTGCTCAAAAGATGACAAATGGGCTTTTTGTCTTTGTGTCATAAGTACTTGAACATGTTTAATAGGGTTCAATCAATTTGTGATTTTTATCCTGACAGATACTGAAATTCTCTATTATCTGTGTCTTCTGAACTACCTTTATTCTCTGTATGTCCAATTTTATTTTGTTCTTTTTAAAAAATATGATGGGACCATATTTTTGTCTGATATTTTAAAATTAGAAATCCCTCTTTCATTCTTTTTGAATCATTAATTTTTATTGTGTTCCAGAAGAGTAAATAGTTATGATTATGGATACATATTAATTATATTCCACTTTTAGACATAAAGTATATGCTAATTCTTAAGTCACTTATGTTTGAGTCTAAGATCATTTATCTTTTGGGTCATTGCTATCAAGATAAATATAGTGACACATCTATAATTAGAAGTTTTTTTTTGTAGTTACATTAAGAGGGAACAGGTGACATTAATTTTAATAATGTGCTTTACTCAAGGTATCTAAATAGGACATTTTGACTTATAAAAATAAAGATCAATGATTTTTTTCTTGGCTTTTTCAAATAAAATAGTGTAATTATAAATGTACTGATAACAATCTCACATGTAGTCAGTCACCTTTCAACTACCCAGGAGCAGCCACAGGTGAAGAATGTTTACTTAACAGTTCTTTCACCTTTGATTACTGAGAACGACCCCCTTGTAAAAGGTAGTGGAGGAGCCGTGATCCACCACTAGATGGCAGCCTTGTCTTTGTTATGAGAGTAAGAGCTTAAGCGCCTTAGAAATGGGTGTGTGTGTGTGTGTGTGTGTGGTGTGTGTGGTGTGTGTGTGTGTGTGTGTGTGTGTGTGTGTTTTAAAGGGAAAAGGTCAGTAGTTCTTGTAATAGTATTAGTGGGAACTGTTTTGATTTTAAAGATTAGAGTGATATTTGAAATGCAGGTCCACAATGTATCTAAGAAATTGAGTCCAGTGTGATGTTCACTTAGTTGAAAGTAATATTACCAGCACTTGCTTCCTCCTTATAGCCCTGGTAGTGCTTCAAATTTCAGTTTGAAGCAAAAAACGTGTTTTGAAAACGGACAGGCCTTACTGTAGGGTAAATGAGTTTCCAGGATTTTTCATACCCTTCCTCCATTAGCCTCTATGAACAGCACCTGAGGTATGGCTCTCTCTCCAGGATTGTACTTAACTGGTCCAGGGGGTGTGTGCAAGCATAAATGGGCATGTCTGGGCCTGGGAGCCAAGGCTAAAAGGGCCATGGCATCCTGGGGTTGAGAGGAGAGAGGTAGAGGGGAAGGGGAGAGGGAGGGGAATGAGGGGGGAGGGAGAGACCAGAGAAAGAGCCTGAAGATTCTTGGGGGCCTGGGAGGCTCCTTACTGGCCTGCTTGCCTAGAGGGAACTCAAGAAGAGACTCCAGTGGTTTTTCTTCCCTGGTTGTATCCCCCTTTTTGCTATTAAAAATCCCGTGAAGATGATGCCAAGGGCTTCAACACTCTGTAGCTGCTAGAACCTGTGATGAACCCAAATTAGGATGGTTGCAAAAACACACGGGGACAAAAGGTGCTAGCAATGATACTTAATTTGATCGAGCCTTGTAAACACTGGGTTGCTCAATTTATTTTCAGCAAATATAAAAAGGAGCAGTTGCAAAGTGGTGTCCTTTCTTACTTTTTTTTCAGTAAGAACATTTTGTAATGAAGAAAACGAATATAAAATGAAAGACTGGGCTGTGAAATGTTAGATAGACACTGTGTTTCAAGGAGTAGAAACTCATGTCTTTGTTATTCCTCCATTAATTCTTTAAGCACATAGATGATCCAAGCTGCTAATTACCACCATTTAACATATTTCTAAGTAATATTTTCAATATGATAGTAAAGTCTAACATTTTGATTTATTTTTTACCTTTTATACCATAAAATTTTGTTTTAATCCAAATTCCTTCTACTGTTACAAAGAGTTCAAGGTAGAATTTTGTGATGATACAATAATCCTCTTTTTGAGAGTAAAGGGTTTACTTACTGCCTTTTCAGTACTGTACTTCCCTTTATCATTTATCCCATGTTATGTTAGTTTACATTATAAAAATATCCATTTATCTCATTGTAAGTGCAATCATTGCTATATTTAATTAATGCTTTTGTCTTAGATTTAAAGACATTTCTAAGTGTAATTTTTATTTCCTTTTTTCTTTGTAAAATAGATATCTCTAATATAGCAATTTTGTATAAATAATATATCATTTTGTAAAAACAATGACAGCAATTAAAATTTAAATGAACTTTGTCCTTAGTGGAATTATTCTGTTTCATTCTAAAATGGAATACACTTATTTTCTTGTTTTAAAGTAAATCTATTATATTTATTAGTTCATGTTTTATATGACTTTTCAACTCTTGAATATAAATAGCTGTTTAAATAGGATATGACTGGTCCATCTGCAGTTAGAGCAGAAGTGACCTTGGTGAGCACTGAGACTCTAAATTCTTATAATTCACATTCACAGATTGTGGACATGATGGATTGAGAATTATCTGACAAAACATAAATAAGCCACATGACTGGCATCTTAACCTTATTTTTTTGATTCATCAGTGTTGGTATTTCCTGAAGATCACTTTAGATATTCATTTGAGAATTATTTATATTTTAACATATTCCAAAAATGAAGGACAATAAAGTACAATTATGAGAAAATTAGAAATAGAGACAAAAATTGTTATTGGATTAATCTAGAACATGAAAAATTTGATTATTTTAAAATAAAACTTATGTTATTCTAGCCATATAACATGAACTTACTGTATAAATAATTAAGCATAACAATTAGTTCAAAAAATAATAGAACTTCTAAAAATCTCCCTTTAGGCTACCCAAATGATGTAACTGTATAGTCTGTGCCCTGGGCAACGGTGCCTACTGTGAGGTTAGAGTGGGAGCTGATATCCTGTTTTCTTTTCTCACTAAGTCCTGTAACTGTCACCTGGGACTGTGTGGGACTGTGTTTGCCTTGAACGAAGTTTAATCATTCCTTATTTGTGTAAATATGCTGAACGGATAAATGAAGGTATAGCAGCCCCAATTTCTAAATAAATCATGTTCTGAGGATGATTTTACATAAACAGGTCATAATACAGATAATGTTCTTATTGTGAACAAATTTTTTTCCTGAGATGTTATTTAACATCATTTACTTAATAAAACATAGTTTTTGTCCAAACTAGAAAGCTATTGTGTAATTTTAAAATAATACCAGTTAATTTTTATTGAGCACTTACTATGCCAAGATAGTCTGAGCTTTTAAAGTTTATGTTACAGAAACCTTGTTATTTGTGATGACATAGGTGGAAATAGAGAGGATTATGTTAACTAAGTCAGAAGTGGAAAGTGATACCAGGTGATTTCACTCCTCTATGAAAAATAGAGAAAGAAAACAAAGGAACCAAACAAAACAAACCACGGAAATCTGACTGTAGAATTAATGCTCTCAGTGGAGGGGTGGGGAGAAGGTGAGGAAGCAAAGGGGACCCACAGACTCTGGAGGAGGCCTGTGGGTGCTGTGGTGGTGGGCATGGGGTGTTAACATACCTTTGAAGTGGTGAGAGCCTGTGCTTCTGAATCATATATGGTGATATAATTGAAATCATACCTCAATTGAAGTACTACAGTTTAAAAAAAATGGACTCAAAATAACTATATTTAGCCTAAGAGTTTTTATATGTATGAAGGGCATCATGCTGAAGGAAATAATAAGATAATCTAAAAAATTGAAAATCCATGCCATTTTCTCAAATGTCAAGTCTTCATATGAAAATATCATTCATCCCAAAAGTGAATTATAAATTCTATGCAGTTCTAATTAGGGTTTCACTTAGTACAGTTTTTTGAAGGACTTGATTAGAATAAATTACTTTAAAATTTGCTTTAAGTAATATAGTTTTCAAATATCAGTACCATTATGAAGAGGAAGAATAGTGAAAAATTCTCACCCGATAGATATTCAGATGTCATTTTAACTAAACTGTTCCCATAGTGGCATATAATCTGAGTATAACAGAGCACAATTCGATTACTGAACATTTGGGAATTTATATACCCGTTATTTTATTTTTCTAAAGTCCTTAATGACTGAACCTGCATTTACATTTATAATTTTCTACCTCAAATGCTCTGTCTCTAGTATTTCACTCTTACCTAAAATGGATTCTCTTAGGTATCACAAAATTGTTTTTTCTTATTCTAGCTTGCTTACACACTTACATAATTTGTTATTTTTTTCCTTGTTTACTTGAATGCGATTTTTCTTTACCCACTAGAATGAACTTCTGTGAACTCAGGACCTTATCTTATTGGAACCCATTTTTAGAAAAGAGTAGTGGCTTCTAATGGGCTTTTAATAACTATGTAGTGAAAATATGCATATACATTTTCAATAAATATGTGAGTACACTTTTATGGATTTTTTTTATGGGTGAGGAGTTTGACCATCATTTGTAGTTTATATAAAGTGGTGTTCTTATTTAATTAAATACTTTAAGCAATAGTCATTAATAAAATAAATTGGTTCCCCCCCCACTTATCCAATGGAACATAATCCTGTATGTCATTGTAGAACTGTACAAAATTTAACTCTTTGGAGATAAAATGAAGCAAATGAAAGTGGCTTCTGAGGAGGTCATGATATGACATGAAAACCACTGAATTAGAATGGTTGTGTGTTGGGAGCCATGGTTTGAAAAAGAACAGAGGAAAGAGCTTGATAACAATCTAAGAAAGAGACACAAATCAGGGCTTAGTGAACATGTGTTGAGCCTTTTATTAGGAGTTCCGGGACCCCTTTTATACCTTGGTAAAGGAATGATTATAATGTAGCAGCAATGAAAGAAAAATTCAGGATCCCCTGGTATGTAGCAGGTGGGGTAGGAGGATAGGGATTCATTACGTATGGCAGAAAAACACCTGTGGGGTAAGCACCTCTATCTTTCAGGGACATTCCTAGGAGGTTAGGGGTCTGCTGTCACAGATAAGAGACTTGATGAAACCTTTTCTAGTTTGCCAGAGATGGGCAAGAATAGATAAAGGTATTCATTTATCTAAGGCATATCTCTTACCTGTTTTTGACACCCTGCAGTTGTGGTGTAGATGTTGGTGATCATCTCCCATTTTCTCTTATTCATTGATGGTAAAAGAAATACCCAGTGAATATGATATGTTTTTTCCAGGGCATGTAATTATTTCCAGAACGTGGGTTAATACAAAGTTTCTTTACTTTTTATGTGATGTTGTGTCTAGCAGGTGTTTAACTTGCAAAATTTCTGCAACAGATTTTGCCTTTGGAATTTTTCTAAGTACTTGAAGCTCAGTAGAAATATTTAATCATGTTAAGCATGGGTAGTACTGTTCAACAAGCAAAGAAAACTACTGTTTATTGAATATTTGTTATGTGCAGTATACAATGTTAATTATTTCATTCAGTATTCACAAGTATGACCATTTTTCTCTTTAACTCAAAGAGCAAAAGACACAAGACTTACACTGTTAGAGCTTGGAGACAGTGTCAACATTGAAATGTACTCACTTTTTTTTATTCATTCAGCATGTATTTATTGACAAACTACTTTGTGGAACTGATTATATTATAGTGAAAAATAAACCAGGTTCTGCAGCATTGAAGCTTATAAATTAATAGGGAAATGGATATTAAACCTATTACACAGTTAAATGTTGTGTAATTGCCATAAGGAGTCACAAGAAGAAGTAGCAATGCTTTGGGAATATATTCCAAACTTTACCTAATTTGTGGTACAAAGAGAGGCATAGGACCAGAGGAGTAGCATGCATCCACACTGTTTGGAAGTTATGGTTTTTAAGATGCTAAGAATGAAATAGAGAAAATCAGGTCATGAGAGGCAAGAGAGGAGATTCGTGAGATCTGCAGCATCTAAACCATGCAGTGTTTAATATGTAAGGATTTTGGTCTTTATCACAAGAAAACTAGGAAGTGACTGATGGGTGTTAAGAGGAGAGAAAAATGTTGAATTTTACTTTTAAAATAATCTGTCTTTGCAGTGTGTTGAGCAGCAAGGTGAGGGCAGTAGATCATGAAAGAAACCAACTTAGTTCATTTTCTGAGGCATATTTCTGGAACTACATATTAAATATGGTTATGGCACGAGACTGTGAATGGGCTTGAACTTACATTTACCTAAGTTTTATCAGTGAATGAACAGTTGTCTAAGTGGGCAAATACATGTTTATAAACGTCACCATTGTTTAAAATGTATTTGGATTCTTGATATTGCCAAAGTCTGTGGCATCCTTTTTAGATTCCTCAAGATGGCTAAGATCATGAGCTCATATTTATGAGTAAATGTGTAATTATATAAATAAGCAGGAGAACATATATTAACACTTTCTCTATAT